>VOPJ01010059.1:0-37722 GCA_014673585.1 Semibalanus balanoides
AGCGAAATGTTTTCTTCTTTTGCATTTGGACCAGAATTGCTAGTGCTGATATAATCTGAATGTAATTAATATCAAAAGCTTATCAATTAGCTTTATTAATATACAAAATTCGTGAAAAGTGTTCGATTCGATTCGATAACGTTCGATAAATATTGTTGCATCGCTTCCATGCTCCAGAAAATTATAAGAAGACCTTCGAAAAGGTCTTATGATCCCTTTAACGCCTCCAAAACACAGCTGGTCGTGTTTGGAACCGCTCAACTTTTGCGCAACGTACCTCAGATAGTTGTTAACTTCAACGGGGAAAATATCACCGAAACGCACAAAGTACGTAACCTTGGCCTGACTATGGACCGTCATATGACGTTCCGCCCACATATGGACCAGGTGACTGGGTGCTGCACAGGTATCCTCTTGGGACTGTCATCTGCCCGACACTGGCTGCCACAGGAAGTCATGGTGACACTTGTAAATTCACTGGTCTTGTCCCGGCTCAGGTATTTGTGTCAGTGTAATGGCAACGTTTCGTGCGAAATCAGAGATAGAGCCAAAAGCTCATAAAATTTCTGGCTCGAGTCTCACCAGGACGTCGCAAGCGGACCAACGTCAGTGACGCCAGTACCGAATCGCTAAAGTGGCTGCGAGCAGCAGACCTTACCAGTACAGCGCCCGTGACGCGGTTTCATGCGTTATCAACCTCGGGTGAGCGGCTGTCACTAGCCCACATTAGCGTGCACCAACACGGTTAACTACACAGACATGCAAAATCAGTTAGACCACCACCTGTCCGAACTGAGCTGGGAAGCGCATGTTTTGGCCTTTATCAGCGCCTGCGCTATAATCCAGTTGGGTACACTCTAGGGAAAGTATCAAGATCTTGACACCTCCTGACGGTATAGATCTTATCCAATGTGGGCGGAGCCTGCCATAGTGTCAAGATCTTGATGCCAATGTGGGCGGAGCCTGCCCATAGGGCTTTATGTTTTAGGTATCAAGAACTCTGATCCTATTTTTTGGACAATTTTTACAAAAAAACACTTAATTGGCAGTAGAAAGCTTTTTAGGTGCAGCAACTGGAAGCTGGACTAGATGTAAAATTGCCAGTCCCTCACAATTTAGACATCTAGGGACACGAAGTTGGAATCCCTTTTTTGCTAAAATCTCACTTTGCAAACATTAATTTAAGAACCTTAAGGTTCTTAACTATTGTGCGGCAAAAGTGAGTTTAAGCCAAAAANGGTGACCGTGACTAAAGCCCTTGGATCGGGCCAGTCTGGGCGAGATTAACTGCCCCGGTGCCCTGGATGCCAGAGTTTATTCTGCGCCGGGGCCGGCAGGAATGCTGTTCTGGACTGTTTTATTAGTATTTGTGTTGAAGTGTGCCTCCGTTTAGTGCCGGGTGGGTGGTCTTATGACTGGTGGGTCGCTGAACTGCTGGATAGTTACCGGCCTCAGCAGCCTTGAAATAATCCTTTATTAGCTGGCGCGAAGCTATTAATTCAACCAGAGATTGGCTAATCGTTTCTAATTACGTACTTCTAATTAAATCATCCGGGGAATCCAGCATCAGTCTTAAGTTTGAACGAACAGTGTTCCGTGCATCATGAAATGAAATTAACCCTCTCCGCTAATCGGATTATTGCGAAGACATCCATCCGCCTTCCGTTGTCGCGAATAGCCAGACTGAGCCACGCCATTTGTCGCGACTGATCCTGCACGTGTAATGTTTCCGGATCGGTGCGTATTCTCTTCACGTCCCGCGTATACACTGCTGCTTGGTGTTGGCGGCGCCAAAGGCGCTTGGCGGAGAATAATTATTTACTCTGGCCAGTATTGGCGTTATTTGATATAATCGGAGACTTGAATACGGAATATTTCGGATTCTAGTTTGCGGCGGCGAAGCCATGTCCTTAGATCTTGGTCGCTCGAATGTGTTCATGCATTATTGTTTGACGGCCGATGGTGGTTCGGTTCAGGATTTCGGCGGCCGCGAGGCTGTGTGTCAGAGGCTTGACCAGGGCCTATTAGCCGTTCACTGGAGAGTAGCTTAGGCCATTTAGCACCCTCGTGCGTGGTTTGAGGTGTAATATGGGTACAGGAAAGACGTGTGCGAATTCATAGATCACAGTTGTCGTGCAGCATAGAAAGGGTGACGGGTGCTTTCGATGGACTCGGCGAAGGGTTCTCGGTTGCGTCGACTGGCCAGAGTCAGTCGTGGTCTACAGGCTATGCCTCGTCAACGGGACACACGACGCATAGCTTCTCCAGTGGCATCGCTACGGCGCCTTATTTGATAAGAGGTTCGACGTAGTGGTCGAGCCGGTTTGTATTCTACGCTCCACCTTAAAGCTTTTTCAGACAGGTGCAGACCGGCGGATGTCTCAGCCCCCCTCCTCCCCCGGGGTCACCCAGCTGACCCGCTCGATCTGTGGTGGCCGGGGTCACGGGCTGGCCGCAGGTCGTGGGGTGGCCCGCCGGCTGTGCGCGCGAGGTCGCCGACCGCCGCGCCGCCGCCGCCGCCCGCTGCTGCTGCCGCCGCCGCCGTCGGCATCCCAGCTCTGAGGATGCTATTTGAATTTCCCGCCCGCTAGCGAGCCAGCCAGGTCCTTCACGGCGCCGGCGGCCAGCGGAATGCAGAGGCGACGCCAGGAGCGGTAATCAGGGGAGGACGGTTGGCGCTATATGGGTGGGTTGCCAATGCCAGATGGGTCAACCGACTGACCGCTGAGAGGAAAATAATGGCAAGACGATTGTCAGATATCTAAAATTAACCAACCGGGAGGGGAACTGGGTGCGCCCCTGCCCAGCCGGCCAGGCACAGTGCTGTCGATGGACTCGGCGACCGCACTCTCCCATTCATTTTCGCACACTCATACCTCCGGCCGGGCTGACGTCAAATTCGTTCGCTCTGACCCTGCTGGTCGCCCGCTCTCCAGGAGTCGCGAATTTCCATACCGTCGTGCGTGTATCGGCGCGTAACGCGAATCCGCGCTATCAGTCAGTCACACCGTCGTGCTGTGGCTGAACCAGCGACCGTACTTCCTCTGCGGAGGAAGCTCCGGCTCCGGTGGCCTGCTCCTGGCTCCTCGATCCGGCTCCGGTGGCCTCCTCGATCCGGCTCCGGTGGCCGATAGACGCACGAGGCCGTCGCTAATAACGTCGGCTGCGGCAAATTGGAGGACCGGCGAGCGATTAATTCACGCGGCTGCCAGCAGCGGCGCGGCGGTGGACTGGGCGTACCGGCCAGCTGTGTGGTGTGTGTGGTGGACGGCCGGCCAGACAGACAGACAGCCGCGCACTGCAGCCACTCGAGCGGAAAACGGCCCTGGGCGGGGGAGACGGGGGCTCAAAATTTCAGGGGAGTGGAACAGAGGGCTCGAAATTTACGCCGAAGTCCGTGGCTTCGGCGTGGATGGTCCGCTTGGACAGGGGATAGGGGGGGGCTGATGGTGGGGAGACTGAGAAAGTATTAGATGTTTTGCGCTTAGCTGCTACATGACATTTGACGTGTTTTAAAGAGTTCTGGAAGAGCTCTATCCGAATCTTAAAGCTCTCTGGAACTCGGACACATGTGGCATAGTGCAGGTTGCTCGTCAATGTGAGCCCTAAGATGACTAGATTAGAGCAAAAGTGAACGCCTTCCTTTATTTCGAGGGCCTCGCTTTGTTGAGATGTAGCTGGAGCCACCAATGTCGGCGGCGGCAGCCAGTGGCGTGTGCAGAAATTCACTAAAGATCAGCCCTGATGGGCGCCTCCCGATCGACAGGGACGCCACCAATATTGGCGACAATTTTGCAGGGGCGCCTCTCCTGCACGTGCTTGTCGTGCCTTTAATATTTTGTGGGTGACCACGCCCCTCCGTCACTCGCCGGAGGGGCGTGGTCACTGGCCGGAGGGGCGCCGTCACTAGCCAGAGAGGGCGCCGTCACTAGTCGGCGCCGTTGCTGGCCGGAGGGGCGCTGTCGCGAGCCGGAGAGGGGCAGTTTTTTACGGAGGGGCATTTTTTAGAGGGGCAGTCATTAGTCTGAGGGGCGCTGTCACTGGCTGGAGGGTTGCAGTCACTAGCCGGAGTGGCGCCAACACTGCTCGGAGGGGTGCCAACTTTTCATGGCCGCCTCGGGTCCAAAGGACCAGAGGCCTCTTATAAAAAATCTAGCCACCGGTTCGTTTTTTTTTTTTAAAGAATGGCTTCAGGACTGGATATTTGCTATGTTTGGGCACAATGTAGGATACCAACATTGTATTCTTGGCTTTTGGCTGCTACAATTCTGAGGCACTATTTCGACGCTAAACATCTCCTGCGCCGAGTTATGAGCACATGAAATTAAAAAAAATCGAGCCAGCGGCTCGATTTTTTTTAAAATTAAGAACGGCCTCAGGTCATGCCCTGCATGACGGTATACTCGGTACGCCACCTGGCGACATGACAGTGCTGAAGGTGTTCCGTTGAGGTTACCTGGCCGCTGGCCAGCCTGCTGCCATGATGGCGACGCTGGACAGCATCAGGACTGAGAAGGTCAGGCAGGCAGAGACGGGCGACCTCCCCGGTCAGCCGGACACTGGCCGTCTCAGCTGGTGACCCAGTGCTCGGCGACCCAGCGGCCTCTGACGGCAGAGGTGGCGACACGCTGCAGACCGATCGGCGGTCAGATGTGTGGGATGTGAGGCGACTGCTGGTCAGCGCACGCAGGCCGGCAGGTTTTTGTTACACGTGACTTGCGTTCCTCCGTGTGGCCCAGATTGGTCAACCTTTGTAAAAAAGACCCCCGTGGCGAAGTCATTTTTGGAATGTCGGTCAGTGGTCGCCAGTTATCTGGGCAGGATGTGCCCTTCTATGGGTCACCAGGTGGTGTTTGAGGATGTCAGGCTGGCGTCAGGGTAAAATCAAAGTACAGTACTTACGAATTTTCCCTTTACTTGCAAAACGCTTCTTTCACGCTATCGTAATTTGTGTCCAGCCCTATTAGGGAAATGGCAAAGACATTAGGCAACGCAACCAAAAGTACAACTAGCCAAGATACCCAAGGACGCAGGACCCGGGGGCAGCCGCCCCCTAACATTTTGCGATTTTAACATTACGCCTAGGGCGTTGCATGGAAATAAATCGACTTCAAGAATGCCTCCGACCCCCCCCCCCCCCCCACTTTCGGAAGGTTCCGGCGCCCCTGCAGATACCACCATTTGTCAATAAGAAGATACATGGGATCTGAGCGTATAGTAAAGTGACAACCAAATCTGAAACGGAGGATAAATTGTTTCGGCTGTCTGACCAGCCCACCATTAGCCCCCCAGTTGACGTGTGTTTGGTCTGGGCGGCCACTCTCTGCGAATGTGAGAGATGGGCCAGCCTGATAGCGGCCACTATCCTGGATTCCTCCGTCGCTCCGTTCCCATCGCCCACACCGGACACGGACCAAAATACACCTCGGCCGCGGCGACGGGAACAAATGTGCCCCTTCGTCCGTATAGCGCCGCTGTGTGTCCTTATCGGGAGTGGATCTCGTCTCGACCAGCGTCCGTGGTTTGTATCGGTCTGCTGTTGCGGCTGGGCTCAGTGTTCGGAGAGCTACAGGCTCCGCGGGACGGCCAGTGCAGAGGGGCGCCTGACATTCACCTGACATTCACCTGACATTCACCTGACATTCACCTGACATTCACCGGTCAGACCACTGACCAGTCAGACAAGGAACTGCACGGCGGGCGTCTGTCGTGACGTTCAAATTAAGGAAAACGTGCGAGGAAGTGTGGTGGGAATATATTCACAGCCACTAAATTCTGTGAAGTTCTAACTGATTTTGGCCACAGTTGGGCATTACACAGAGTATTTAAACACATGACATTAAATTCTACGAAACGAGGGATATGTTATGACGCATGACCTACATCTTAGTCTATAACGAACAACCCATTGCAATAACAATAGATGACGTCACTTTTGCAGTTGCCGTGCGGATTACTTGTGGCGCCAGTTCTGAATTCCGCGTTGCTTTAGTAGATTTGGCGCCAAGTCCCGGAAGGCATGGTGGGAGTCAGCGTCATGGCGTGAAGATCGTGACGGTGAAGACAAAGACGACTGATTGTTGCGGGAAAAGACGCCCGACTGGATTGTGGAGAACACAGACTCTGCAGATGCGTTGTGGCTGGAGCAGAGGCCACTGCACAGTGCTCATCATCCTGAGCATGGTGTGCCCTTCCTGGAACTGCTCTCAGAGTGCGGCGAAATCCGAAAACACGGTGCAGCTAGCTTGATCCAGTTGGAAGACAAAGTAACAGTGAGCTAGACACAAACATGTTGAAAGCATTCGGTTATATTGCAACTAGGCTAGCCAAACCATCGGCAGGAACCACAACTCGGAGGGGGGGGGGAGTGGGGAACTCGCCCTCCAACTTTGGAGCCGGGGGGGGGGGCGAATCCTCCAACTTTGGAGAAATGTGAAGGCGTCTCCGACTATTTGCATGATCTTTTAACTCTTCATTGGATTAACGGCATTGCCGCTGCAGTTTGAACATGTTTTTATATAGGTTTTGAGTGGAACCGTTCGTGGTCCGTTGGATTTTTTAGGGTTTCATGAAGGACGGTGTTTTGAGTGTGTGTTTAGCTTTGCCCCCTCGACTCTGGCGGTGTTTGGAGTGTGTCATAGGTTTGGCCCCCTTCAAACCCAGTGGTGATCAGAGAGAGTCGGTCTCAGACTTGTAACTGACTCAGAGTTGACTCATGAATTGACTCATGAGTCAGACATTTTTGGATGAGTCATGAGTCGAGTCGACTCAATTTTTGAAAACGGGACTTGAGTCGAGAGTCGAGTCAATTCGATCCGTTTGAAACAGAACTTGAGTCAAGAGTTAGTCAGTTTTTCGGTTGTGAGTCAGATTTGAGTCCACTCAAACAAATGTGAGTCAAATGCAAAAGGGACATAGCTAAGGGGGCAATGGGGCCACGCTTGTTGACCCTAACGCCCACATAACTTTAACAGTTTGAGGCGGCGCCTTAAAAACCCAATCATCATCATCATCACATTGTTGAACCTAGCAAACCAATTTACACTAGATAGAATGCGGATTTTTCTGAACTAGTGGTGAGACAGACACCGTAAATCGCGGACACTGGCTCGTGATAACATTCTGCGGGTGGGCGTGGATGCATGGCCACGCAGGGGTGTTACTGGTACCGTACGATGGGCAGAAACCCGCCCTCACCCCCCCTCCCCACGGTCAACTCAAGTAATATGAACTTGTGATGAGTTCCAGATTGAGTGACTCCAATGTATAATTTGAGTCGAGTTGGAATCAGTTTGTTAAAAACTGGCACTTGAAGGTCATTGAGTTGAGTCGATTCAATTTTTTTTCAAGCGCGACTTAAGTCAAGAGTCGAGTCGATTCAATCTGTCGGAAACATAACTTGAGTCAAGGGTCGAGTCAGTTCTTCGGCTGTTGAGTCAGACTTGAGTCGGCTAAAAAAATGTGAGTCGTTACAAGTCTGGTCGGCCTTCCTTCCAGGCTCCAACCCCATCTGTGATCTGTGAACCCCATCTGCTGTTCCCCCAACCCCAGCCCGGCCGATCGGAAGAGTCTGTCCGACTTTTTTGCGAGCATTTAGAGGTCCTTCAAAATATGGTAGCCTCAATCCGAGGCGATGCCATTTCGCGCTTTCTTGGGTGTGTGTGGAGGGGGTTGGGGTGCTTTGGACGTCGAGGTAGAGCCCACTAGGTTTCGCTATTATTTTTGCCTCGGATCTGCCCAAAAGTCCGCCCCCCCCCCTCCTAATTTGGCTATACCCTGTTCCTGCGCTCCTGACCACACATTGCATCAATGCGTTTGTGCTTGCATGTCCTTCATTTATTTTTGTGTCCTTCATGAAGCCCTAACAAATACAACGGACTACGAACGGTTCTCCTCAAAACCAACCTAGACCGGGCCCAGAAGCTCAGTTTGCGGGACTGAATCTGACGGCTGAGAAGTGACATCTCTGGTTTGGACTGTTCTGTCTATGTCCGGAGGTTCAAAATTAGCACCTCTAGTCCAGGCTGTCGTGACCGGAACTATTTCGGTCTCTCAGCGGGGTGAAACTGAGGAGAGAGGGGAGATAAAGACGGTGACAGGGGCGGTGCGGTTCGGGACGACAGTGGATGGATGGCACCCGGGGCCGGACCGTGACCGGATCACTGGCGCCGACCTGACGGCGTTCAATTACCGTGACCGCCTCTCCTGACCCTCCTGTGGTACTGGTCTCACCGCGGTCCTGTCCTGGTCCTGTCCTGGTCCTGTCCTGGTCCTGTCCTGGTCCTGTCCAGGGGTGGGGGGGGGGGGGGGGGGGGGGGGGGGGGGGGGGGGGGGGGGGGGGGGGGGGGGGGGGGGGGGGGGGTTCCTGGGTCCTGTCCTGTCCTGGTCCTGGTCCTGTCTGGTCCTGTCCTGTCCGTGGTCCTCGTCTGGTCGCTGGTCCTGGTCCTGTCCTGGTCCCTGTCTGGTCTGTCCTGGTCCTGTCCTGTCCTGGTTCCTGTCCTGGTCCCTGGTCCTGTCTCTGGTCCCTGTCTGGTCCTGTCCCTGGTCTGTCTGGTCCTGATCCGGTCTTCCTGGTCCTGTCCTGGTCCTGTCCTGGTCCTGTTCCTGGTCCTGTCCCTGGTCCCTGTCCCTGGTCCTGGTCTGTCCCTGGTCCTGTCCTGGTCCCTGTCCTGGTCTGTCCTGGTTCTGGGTCCTGGTCTTCCTGGTCTGTCCTGATCCTGTCCTGATCCTGTCCTGATCCTGTCCTGATCCTGTCCTGATCCTGTCCTGGTTCTGTCCTGTCCTGTCCTGGTCCTGGTCCTGGTTCCTGTCCTGGTCCTGGTCCTGTCCTGATCCTGTCTGGTCTGTTCCTGGTCCTGTCCTGGTCCTGTCCTGGTGCCTGTCCTGGTCCTGTCCTGGTCCTGGTCCCGGTCCTGTTCCTGGTCCTGGTCCTGGTCCTGGTCCTGGTCCTGTTCCTGGTCCTGGTCCTGGTCCTGGTCCTGATCCTGGTCCTGGTCCTGGTCCTTGTCCTGGTCCTGGTCCTGGTCCTGGTCCTGGTCCTGGTCCTGGTCCTGGTCCTGGTCCTGGTCCTGTCCTGGTCCTGTCCTGGTCCTGCGCCGCTGGTTCTCCCCCCAGCCCATCTGGACCATAGACCGATCCGCCGCCGCTGCTGCTGCCGGTCCCCTCTCCCCCTGCGTGGCGGAGGGGGCCGATCCCCAGCCGAGGCGCGCCTGGTCGGTCGTTTTGTGGCGCCCCAGAGCTGATGCAATCACGGCTGTGTGTTCCCACCGTGGCGCGCTGTCGGCGGTTTTGGCGGGAGTTGCCGGCGGGGACAGATAAACTATGCGTGGCGGGACGCGCGTCGGGCACAAAGGTCCCCGACATCTGGTAAAACAAGGCGCGCTCCACTGCTCAGCCAACTCTGGTGTGCCGTGTTGGTATGCCATTTTTCATATAATTTACTGGCAGGATGCATATCGCGACTGCGGAATGTAACATTACTATACATTTCGGTGTTTCTTTCGAAATTCAGATCTATGAATCTATTAACGCCTGAGAATAGGAGTGGGTGAGTTGTTGTACGTATTGTGGGACCTGCGCGGGTCGGTGGCGCGCTCCACTGCTCAGCCAACTCTGGTGTGCCGTGTTGGTATGCCATTTTTCATATAATTTACTGCAGGATGCATACGCGACTGCGGAAATGTAACATTGACTATACATTTCGGTGTTTCTTCGAAAAATTCAGATTATGAATATATCTAACGCTGAGAATAGGGAGTGGGTGAGTGTTGTACGTATTGTGGACCTGCGCGGGTCGGTGGCAGCAGGACGTGGCAGTGCCCCACGGCCCACACCCCACACCATCTGTGTGTGTGTGACGTGAGTGTAGGCGCCTTGGTAATCTCAGCGGCCGCCGTCAGCACCTCCACCGCCGTCGTCTGTCGTCGTGGCGTGGCGCCGTGCCGGGTGTGCTCTCCTTATCTGCCCGCATGACCGCGTCGCCCGCACGGTACAGCCGCCGCCGCCGCAGCTGCTGCTGCTGCTTGGGAAGTACGGCGAGACCCCGAGATGGTGCTGCTCCCTGGAATACAGATCGCTGGCGCCGGCACTGGCTGTTATGGCGGACGGTAGTGGCTGTGACTCGGTCTGCAGCTGAGTTGGAGATTGACACTGACACTGCTCCGTGCGCTGACACTGAGCTGAACTGATGTTATGTGTTGTCATGCAGTGGTCAAATCAACGTCTCGAGGATCAACGTCTTATCTGATCAATCTTTTATCTTATTTACAATCTGATTTAGCAATCTTATTTAGCTTGTGACATTGCTGGTCGGAGCAGCCGGCGGAAGCCTCTTTGCAGTAGCGATCGGAGTCCCAGTATCCTGCTAGCTCCATCCCTAGGCTGTATTTGTAATAAGTTCCAATGCCAATTGGCCCTGCGGGGTGCCATCTGCATAAGAAGGCCGGACGGACCGGACGCTGCCCAGCTGTAATCCTCGGCCGCACGTGCCGTGTGGTGCCGTGTGTGCGTGCCGCCGCTGACACCTGGTTAGCGCTCCTTGTCACCTGGCCGGCTGCCGCTGACGGTCTTCAGAGGCTGCCGGCTGCCACCTGGACCCGCCCTCCGTCCCCTCCCCCGCCCCCGCCCGCTGCAGGACCGCCTCAGGGCTGCCTTCGGACCGCCTCAGGGCCGCCCTCGGGAGGGCAGCTACTCAGGGATCACTGCTGGCCGGCCGGCCCGCCCTCCTGCTGTTGGCCACCCTCGGTGCAACCTCCAGTCCTCCTCCTCGAGTCACCCCTCCTGGTCGGAAGTTGGCCCCAGCTGTTCCCACCGGCTGCTCGCCTTGGCTGTTAGCTCCGGAGCTGTTGCACGCAGAACATCCGGTGGATGATATAAGGAGTGTGAGGACTGACGACTTCCTCCCCTCCTTTCCCGCCGCTGTCTAGCATGTGTCACCGCGGTGTCTTCGCGCTGTTTGACTAAGCCGTGTGGCGCGAAAGGTCATTCATTACCTTCCTGCATCTATCGTTCCTTGTTAGGGTGTGGTTTCTGTAGTTGGCAGAGGGTGTTCAGGGTTCACTGCTGTGTCGTCCTGTAGTTGTACAGAGGCTTCTGGGTTTGTCATCCTGGTCTTGGTGTCATCCTGGGGAGCCGGCTGACCAGTGACCAGTGGACAGTCAGCTTTCGGGACCGCTGCCGTCTGATGTGTCCCACCTGGCCGTCACAGCCGTCACAGCCGTCACGGCCGTCACTGACGATCCCTATCCAGCCCAGAGCGGGGACAGCTGTGCCGTCGCTCGTCACGGCTCCGTCTCTCCATTGTGCGTCGGCGGCCTGTATCGCTCTGCTGCCAGCGTGCCGGACTAATGAGAGCGGCGCCGCACACACCTCTGTCTGTGTCGGTCGTGTCCTGCCGCCGCCGTCAGCTGCTCGCCTACCTCACGGCCGCCGCGGTCTGAAGACGGTCTCCCCTCCTCCTCCTGCAGCTGCCCAGACCGGGACGCTCGGCACGTGCCGTTGTTCGTCTGGCGCGTGGCACGTGCCAGCCTGGAGACGGGCAGGTGCGCCCCGCCCGGCCGGCCGGCCCTCCCAGCGGGCCGCGCTCGGCTCGCTCCCTGCTGTCGGGTCACCGGCCGGCTGTTCCCATGGGGAGTAGGGGAGCAGGAGGGAGGGGAGGGCTGCCGAGCGAAGACCGACCGCCGTCTGGCTGGCTGGCGCGGCCGTGACAGATGCGCCGCGCTCGCTCCTGTGCGCGCCGGCGCACCGCCCTAATTGGACCGCGCGCGGCGTTTTGTGGCGCGCGGCCGGCGGAAACGGCGCGTGCTGCACACTTCCGTCGACTGGCCGTTGGTCAGCGGAGACGGCGGTGGCGGCGGAGACGGCCGCGGTGGGGAGGCGGTGGTCTGTCGGACTGGGCTGTCTGTCGCCAGGACGGTGATCACCGCCGCTGCCGCCGCCGCTGCCGCCGCCGCTGCATGGGAACTGTGGGAACGGCGACACTTCTTGCTCCCTTCGCGGCGCCATTGTGCGTCGGCGTCGGTTGTGGCGCGAGGGCGGCGAACTCTGGCGCGGAGTTCGTTATCGGCGCCTGCGGCACTCGGCAGACACCGGCACCGGACGTCATTACACACGTGGCGGACCGCCCTCTTCCGGTGACTCCCTGGTGACTTCTCGGCGGCGGTCGTCGTCGAGTGTCGTCGAGGGCCGGCGGCGGCGGCTCGACGACGACGACGGCGGCGGCGGCGGCGGCTGTCGTCGATGGCCGGCGCTGGTGGCGATGGCGGCGCCGACTGGGTAGACGATCTGCCGCCAGCGGTGACCGTGATCTTTGGAGACCTCGCGAGGCGGCCCCCCGCGGCTGCCCGGGTCTGCCCGAGCCACCCCGCCTCCGTCACAGACAGGAGATGCTGCCCCTGAACCCATTAAGACCGGCGGGCGCAGCTCGTTACCGCAGTGGTGACCTTTTTGTGCAGAATCCCGGGAATGCGGTGTAAAAAGAGGACCGGCCGGTCTGAGATGGTATTACTCAGATGGGTATTCATAGGCTCAGGCCCTCAGGGATTAGTGCGCGGGGAACACGGCTAAAGAAGGCGGCTGAAATGCCGGCTGGGGACGGTTTTTGAGCCACATGGTAACCGCTGAAGCGAAGCTGCTCTTTTTATCTGAACCTTTACTTATAGCGCTTCATTCGCTCCACGAGCTCATCTTACGCGTGATGGAAATAAATGTTTCCGGAGTTTCTGGTTTCTGTAGCTTTTTCTGTTTTCCGTTTCACATTTGTCTCTTGTTTCCCCTGCGGATTCTTACTTGGTCGCTACTCGCTTCACCACCCGCTAATTCATACGGTCAGCTATTCTCCGTTCCTCCCCTTATCTCTTGCATTGTTCTTCCTTCTGCTATCTCGTCCTAGGCTCTACTCCTCTCTTGTTCTTTCTTTCTCTCTTGCCATTTTCTTCTCCCTCTCTCTTTCTTCTCTCATCTCCCATCCACTCCCTCTTTCATGGAAATTTCTCGCCTCTTCCTTTTCTCCTCTATTTTGGTTCCGTTTTTTGCTCCTACCTCGTCTTCGTCACTCCTCCCGTCAGACGCATTAGTGCTCCCTGTCCTCCCTGTCCACCCTGTCTCCCCGCCGTACCCGGGCCGTATCTGCCTTCAGCCGGCGGCGGCGGGGTCGTCCCGCCTGACCCAGGCGCCGCCCACCTGAATGGACATAGTCGCCGCCGCCGCGCCGCTAACGTCGCCGCTGTCGCCGCCGGCCTAATGGGCACGGCCGGATGATCAGCCAGCTGTCCCGCCGGCACCCAAGGTCCCTGAGTTCAATGCTGGTCAGTCAGCCGCATGCCGGCCTCCTTCCCGCCAGAAACGGCTCCGCGTGGCGCCAGGCGCTCCTTTGGGGACCTTCAGGGCTGGTGTGAGGCATTTGTATATGGGCCGACTTTGGATGGCGCGAGTCATGCGCGCCACAGCCCACTTGGGATAGCGCGAGTCATTCGTTCGGAAACCTTGACTTCGGATGGCGCGAGTCGTTCGCGCGGGAAATTTGTACGGATGGCGGAGATATGCACGGATGGCGTTAGTCCTTCGCTCGAAGATCGGCTCCGGATGTAGATTTCCTCCCTGGTGCCCGGTATGTAATCGCTCAGGGGCCCATCTACGCGATCTGGACAATTATTGCCGCCATGTGCGGAAATGGCCCGCGTTCTCTGACCATGAACTCATTGTTTGCTGCTCAAGGTGTAATATTCCCGGGCAGGAAGATGGCTGTTACCTGCCTGGCCAAGAATAATGAGGTAATTTCGATGACCATTTCGATATAAATTCAGCTGGCGTTGATTGCGGGTGTGACCAGTTGGAGTGGATATGCCCTGACTTTATCTGTCCAATCAGGGGCGTAGCTTCTTCAGATAAGTGTGTGTGTGTGTGGGGGGGGGCTGAGCGATGAACAAAAGCGCTGAAAAGTACTATCAAAATCCACAAAAATGCAGGTTTCTTCGGATTTGACCCACTTTCCTCAGTCAAGTTGATTGGGGCTGAAAGCCAAGTGGGTGGGGGTCTGAAGCCCCCTCTACTGAATAGCAAAACAAGCTCCCTGGCTCCCATTCTTCGTTTCACATTTTTATCAATTTGGTTATGCTGAATTACATTGATTTGTTGCAATTACTTTTTAGGTTACTTTTGTGATATCATACGTTTTCCGCCTTTTGTGACTTCAAATTTTCAAAAGACAAATGGAATGAAGCTCAGATCTTTTTCCATAAAATTCCTGATCACAAAATCACATCCGCTCCCAATTGATAATGCGGTGCCAGCAAGACGACCGTACCTATTAGCGCGGCGGATTGTTTCCGCTCGGCCGCAGGCTCTCAAAAAGTGTCAGTGATAATTACCGGATGCTTGCTGCCTGGCATACCCTGAAGCCGACCACACGCACCGGCTGCTTCCGCCGAACGCACCCGCTGAAGCGAGCTGTACACCGACAGACGGACACCGAACTGACGCACACCGGCGGCTCGGATAGGACTTCCGCCAAACGTTAGGTACCCACAAAACTCTGCCACACACATGCAGCTCGGGTGGGGCTTCCGTCGGACGCACCCCCTGAAGTCGATCATACCGTGGCAGCTGGGACTTACTTTCCGTCGGACGTACCCCTGAAGTCGATTATACCGTGGCAGCTGGGACTTACCTTCCGTCGGATGTACCCCTGAAGTCGATCATACCGTGGCAGCTGGGACTTACCTTCCGCCGGACGTACCCCGTGAGGTGGGTTACACATCGGCGGCTTGTACAGGGTTTCAGTTCAATTTAAAATTGAAACTGGATACCTTGGCCTTTCTGACGGGGCCTCCGCCGAAAGCACTGCATGTACAATTGGTTCCAAAATAAGCGTCCTTCTGGGTTGGCCGGCAGTTGATGGGAACATACCGCCTTGGGAAAAGTATATGGAATGATGGAGATGAGTGTCACTCATCTGGGTACTCATCTCCATCATTCCAAATATTTTTCCCAAGGCGGTATATATATATTCCCTTTAACTGTTGTGCGGGCCAACCCGGCGGAACGCTTATTTTTGAACCAATAGTACCTAGATTGTAGATACAGGTCACTGCAAAAGTAATGGTAGATACAGTGTTACAAAATGTGTTGATTTGGGTGGGAAATGACGCCCGAAAGCGAATAATGTCCCATTCTCCCTATTTCAGGTCGCTCCTGAAATGGGAAGAGTAAAACATTATTAACTTTTGGGTGTCATTTCTCACCCAAACCAACACATTTTGGGACACTTTACCTACCATTACTTTTGCAGTGACCTGTACCTTGGCCGAAAGCACTACTGATCGAAAACACCCCATGAAGTGTGTTTTCTGTTGCTGTACTTTGGTCGTAGTCGCTCGGAGTACACTTGCACCGAACTCACCCCAAGTCGGCTCTCGAGTTAGCCGCCCTTAAGTCGATGCCGGCCGCGTGACGGCTCCATGCCCGCGCTCTGCTCACTACAGAAGAACACGTGCTGAGGAGTGAGAAGAGCGTCATACAGCTACACAGTGCACGAGGCTGCGGTGCGCATGGCGTATTCTCAACACAGCAGCTGACACAGCATATACCCACTGACTGTTCAGCGACTTGCAGTAGGTACAATCGGAGGGCTACTGGTCCCTGGCCTTCGAAGTCATGTGGATGTCATGCTGGCCTTGGGGAATACCAGCTCAGCACAATAGTCACTGGAGGCACCGGCCGGATTGTATACAATCGACCGACCCACGTATACGTGAGTCGACCTACAAGGTAACTTGACTCTTTAAGGTAGGGACACATTTTTTATTCAAGCCCCCAGTGACATGGACGTCGGAAGCGGAGGGGACGCGTCTCCCCAAGCGGCATGCGTCCCTCCAAACATTTTCGGATTTTAACATTTCACCTATGGGCGTTGCATGGAAATAATCGAGTTCAAAGTGCCTCTGCCCCCCCCCCCAATTTCGAAAGGGGGCTGCACCTTTGTCCAGTGATGTAGCCACATTCTTTCTGTCGGGTAGCATTTATGAAGGATTTGGAAGCCATTCTTCCAAACTAACCTACTGCGAATGCGCACGCATGCTCGTATCACTGCGCGCATAGGGAAGCAAGAGGGGAAGCGATGAAGAGGGTATGGGTAACAACACCATAGTCGCTGAATTACGGTGCGAGTTCGTGCAGGTCTTCTGCATTCGTACTAGGCTTCCCATAGCTTGTTTATAAGCATCAAAATAAGCATCTTTCTATCCATCTGGACTTTCTTGCTTTGAAGTTATATTTGCCCTTCCTGGTTGCATTCCATTTTCCCTTCATATATGTCAATATTTTGTGCAGTGATGACTGGGAAAATATTTGAAATAATTGCCTGCTGGGCAAACATTTTTAGGTAAGTATTCTAGCAATGCAGAGAGGAATGTAGCTTTTCAGAAAATAGCGAGTTTAGCTAGGATGCTCAATGGTTCTGACTTCTTTCTGCCAACATGGCCCATACCATTTTAAAAACTGTCTTCTCGCCATTCAGTTGAGAGCCGTGTAGATAAATGATTCACGTCCTTTGCTACCAAACCACTCGATAATGCTCCCCTCCCCCTGGGTCGGCATTCGGTTGAGGCTTGTTTGGTTCCCTTCGGTCTCGCACGTCTGACAAATGCGTGCTTGGTTATGGTATATTGGTATACAATCATTTATCATACATACGTATCAATCAACTCATACCTTTGCACGTCTGCATGGTATACATCTTAGCCTCGACTTATGCATGTCGCTATGCTTTATATTGCATTGTAGCCGCGTCTCTTGGCACAATATACACTAGTATTGTATAACCCGACATTTGGGCGGCAGGAGACAGCTGGCCGCCACGGCCCAGCGCTGAGTCGAGCCGTCGCCGCTATCAGCTCTGTCTGTCTGTCTGTCTGTCTGTCGCTCTGTCGTCGGCTATACTGCAGTGCAACGCGGCGACCGCACGCGCAACCGCCGCCGGCCCGCCGAGTCGCTCCCGCCGAGACAGCGCGATGTGGCGCGCTTTTCAAAACGGGATCGCCCACGCCGCTGGCGTGCGGCGCGTCGCCGGCGCGTGCGCAGCCGTACCCATCGATCGTCGCTGGCGACGCTGCGCTGCGTAGAGCGGGGCGGGGCGGGCAGAGGGACAGCTGGAACCACAGCTGTGCCGGCGGCGGCGACCCCCGCCACGGCGGCGTCCCCTCGGGCACTGCACCCCTGGCCTCGCTGGTGCCGGACAGGGGCGCAGTGTGATGTATGTCCCCCCTATCGAGCTGGTGGTGGGCGGGGGTGCAGTTTGATGAAAGCGGGGACGAGAGATAATGATCGGCTGGTGCGTGCACGCAACACAGCTGTCCGAACATAGCTCGCAGTGTCCATCTCAGACCAGCCGTTGGTATGAACAGAGCATTTGACCTCCCGCACGGCGAGCTGGAAGTCGCCCTGTCTGACCGCCGGGAGGCTCCAGAGTCCAGAGTCCAGAGTCCAGAGTCAGACCCCACCCAGTGCCGCCGCCGACGATAAAAGCCACCCGCCCATTGTGCTTCCTCTGAGTCGGCCGGAGTAAAACTGTCTGTCTGTCGGCCAGTCGCCGCCCTGTGGACCGACTGGCCTCTCAAGTCACAGACAGTTGCTGCTTTCAGACCCCGCTTTCTGTGGCCTAGAGGTGGACAAATATCGGTACAATTGCCACACGATTACAGGGACTGAATTCAAATTTCGAAGTGTGAAAGTCAGCGCATAGAAAAGACACTTGGTTGTCGGTAGCCTTCGGATCTGCTATTCTCGGAAGCTTTCCATGAGCGAGTACCTTCTATATGTATGTTCAGTGGCGTATTTATAAAGCCGTCAAAGGGGACAAGCCCTCACGAGGACGCCAAACCCCACATAACGGCGCCGTCAGCGAAGGGTTTTGTTGAAGGGTAGGGGAGGGTGGTAGGCTCCGATCGATACATTTCCGAGGGCACCCTCTCGGCTCCCACATACCTATCTCCAAAGGAGGCGCCATCCGATGAACATCTGAAGTCATTATCCCACATTGTGACCTCCGATACACATATGAAGGTGCCTTCCCACATACCTCCGAAGGCGCCCTCCAATACACGTCTGAAAGCGCCCTCCCACATACCTCCGAAGGCGCCCTCCAATACATCTCCAAGGGCGCCCTCAGAGACATCTTCGAGGGCGCTCTCCCAAATAGCTCGAGAGGCGCCCTCTGTGAGACCAGGGGGCGCCTCACATTTAGCGAAGGGCGCCTTTGGAGGTATGTAGGCAGGGCGCCCTCGGGCCTCGGAAATATGTATCTGAGGGTGCTTTTGGACTATGTGGGAGGGCGCCTTCAGAGGTGTATCGGAGGGCATCTTCAGATATGTATTGGAGGACGCCTCCGAAAGTGTATTTGATGGCGCCTTCAAAGGTATTATGGGAGGGCGCCATCAGATATGTATCGGAGGGCGCCTTTTGGGCCGGCAGTTATGTGGGAGGCGGCCTTCAAAGGTGCATCGATGGGAGCTTTGGAGGTATGTAGGAGGGCGTCTTCAAATTTGTATCGTAGGGCGCCTGGGGAGGTATGTGGGATGGCGCCTTTGGAGGTATGTTTGAGGGCGCCTTCAGAAGTGTATCAAAGGACGCCTTTGAAGGCATGATGTAAAGCGTTTTAAGAGGTGTATTAGAGGTCGGCTTTGGAGCTATGTGGAAGGGCACCTTCAGTGGTGTATCGGAGGGCGTCGCCTGAAGTATTTGGAAGGGTGCTTTGATTGAAGCTATGCGAGTGGGTGCCTTTGGAGCTACGTGGGAGGGCACCTTTGGAGGTATGTGGGAGAGCGCCTTCGGAGGAGTATCGGAGTGTGCCTTACATTCAGTGAAACGCGCCTCATATTCAGCCAGAGTGCGCCTCGCATTCAGCGTGAAATGTGCCTCACCTTGCTGAATGTGAGGCGCCTCACCTTTGCTGAATGTGAGGCGCATTTCATGAACCGAAGGCACGGCGCACCTTCGGTACATGAAGGCGCCGAATCATAGTGCAGTGCAGGTATCCTCTTAGGACTGTCAGCTGCCCGACACTGGCTGCCACAGGAAGTGATAGTGACACTTGTAAATGCACTGGTCTTGTCCCGGCTCAGGTATTGCTTGTCAGTGTATGGCAACGCTTCGTGCGAAATCAGAGATAGAGTCCAAAAGCTCATAAATTCATCGGCACGAGTCGTCACCGGACGTCGCAAGCGGGACCGCGTCAGTGACGCAGTCCGATCACTAAAGTGGCTGCGAGCAGCAGACCTTTACCAGTACAGCGCCGTGACGCGGTTTCAGGCGCTTATCACCTCGGGTGAGCCGCTGTCACTAGCAGCCAACATTAGCGTCCACCAACACGGTCACTACACAAGACATGCAAATCAGTTCAGACCACCACCTGTCCGAACTGAGCTGGGAAAGCGCATGTCGCTGTATAACGCACTGCCTCTGGCGGTCCGGGAGTCGAGAGGTGGCGGTTTTAAACGCGTCCTGAGGGAACATCTTTTAAACACCGATTAACTGGTGTACCTACTAGACACCTGCTTGTGTGGTGGTGGGGAAATGTATGTATGCGCTTGTGGTTGTATGTGGAACGAGTGGTGTGCCTACGCTGCACTTTTATCCTGACCTTTTATCATACTATTTTATCTGATCGATACGCAGTGCATGCAGAACCTCTGTTTGTTGGATGTGCTAAGCTAATACATACATACATATTACATACATACATACATACATACATACATAGCTAATACATACATAGCTAATACATACATAGCTAATACATACATACATACATACATACATACATACATACATACATACATACATACATACATACATACATACATACATACATACATACATACGTGCCCATCCCCACCACTAAATACGCCCCTTTATATGTTGTTTTTGATAGCATGTGTTCAAACAAATGTATGTGCCAAGTTTGGTCGTCACCCACAATCAGGCAGTGTCGGCACCCTAAAACCCAACCATCGTCGTCAGCATTGATGGTGTGCCGGGTTGTGTCGATTGTTTTCACCTCTGCCATTGCGTCACCTCTGAGTTCGGCCGCTGACAGCACTAGTCAGTACTGTCAGCAGCCTACTGGTGGTAGTCGGCGTCTCGTCCTATCTGGTGGCGGCCGGGACTCACCTTCAGCTGTCTCTGCACCGGCGGCTGCTGTTGTCCGTTTGTCGCCACTTCAGCACACATCCGGCGACTCTGCACTAAACAGTGGATGATGGCGCCGGGACGGAACCGACGCCGCGGGCTCGGCCGGCGCCGCCGCGACCTGACGATCAGCTCCCACGACCCGACCTGGCGGTCCCAGTGCCGGAGAGCACCGCGGGAGGAGCGAGGTATACCATTAGCACGGTGGTGGTCAGATTTGCCGCGCTGTCATCGGCCGGCCGGCCGGCTCCATCTGTAAAATCGCCTGATTAATGGCCGGCGCCGAGATGAGCCGCGCTGGAGTGGGGTTGGAGTGGCGGCGGAGGTCCCGGCTCCCCGGTCCCGAGTCCCCCCCCCCTAGACCGCCGCCGCAGAGCCGTTTGAATGTCTCGAGGAGCCGACGTCTACGCAGATTAGCACTGCCGCAGGGTAACTGAGGTACACCGGCAGGTAATGAAGGTTTCCTAAGTGTCTTACCGGCTCGAAGAAGGGACAGACCGGGGAGGGACGGGCTACCTGCTCCAGCCCCTCCGTGCCCTGTGGCCGCGCCCCCGGGCCTCCTCGGACCGTCCTGGACCGACTGGCCGGGCGCCACTGCGTTGTTTGAATGGCCTGGCGGTGTTTTGTGTGTTTTGTTGTGCGCGTGATAGCCGGATAATCAATCACAGTGGGCCATTGTGCGGTGTAATTGGCCGGTATGTTTTCCCGCCGAGCGACGACGCGGCGCCGCAACACACGTCACACAGATGGTGCGGCACAGTCACGCTGTGTGACTCGGAGTCGGAGATCACATGTTTGAGTCTGAGAAACAGTGGACGGCCCAGTTGAGTCGGAGTCAGAGTTGGGGTCGGAGTCGGCGCTGGACTCGGAGTCGGAGTCTCCGGACAGCAGGTACTCCCGTCAGTCGGGTGACATTCCCTCCCCTGGAGACTTGACAGTGACCGTGTATGTATAGTGTATACGCTGCTGCGTTTTGTTTGCGAGTATGTTGCAATGGCCATGCTTTCCCCTACTTATAGTTTGCTTTGATCACAGTCAATGAATAACGCCGATAAAATGGGGACACTGGACCTGAACATCTCCACCTGTGTTTTCACCATTCATTAGCAACCATAATCATCCCGACATCTGTTTAGTTCTCCTTTGTCACCCACGACCACCCACCCGGCACCCACCCACCAATTTTTGCATTGAGCGCGTTTTTTTACGTGCGTGCCTGGCGGCATACTTTGAGCGGGAATGAGAGGGAGGGAAGTACAACCAACCTCGTGTATCTCCGTGGCTGACGGGACGTTCAACACTGGGGCGGACGCGGCCCTGCGAGGCCTTTGTGCCGCCTTCACTGTGGAACGCCGGTAAATTTATGGCTGCACACGGTATTCGTAGCGCCACCCCCGACTGCTGGCCGCAGTGAGAAGAAAGTGGAGTTGCCAGGTGCTTTTCGCCCTCTGTGTAGTCGCTGATGTAAGAGAGGAAACGACGCAGTACGCAGCCGGGATATGGTAACTAGGCGCCTCTTTTGAAATCAGCAGATACAGGCTGAGGTACATTGTCTCTCAGGGTCAGGGAGGACTTTGCTGGGTTTCTTTTTTAAGGATATGTTGCAATCTCTTTGTGCTATTTTCCTCATCTGGACTTTGGGCATGCCTTGACTTTCGCTGTATCACGCTGTTGTTGTATGTTTTTCACTGATACTGGATGGCCTTAGCGTACGGCGGTAACTTGGCTATCTAGAACTTCTAAAACAACAGCATGTGACAACCAGGAAAACACTGTATGTCTGGCGACATAGTGGTTGAATGGATTCAAACTTGACTGGTTTCAAACGCTGTGACCTGGTTCAAGTTTAGCTGCGGCCCAACACTTCTCACGCCAGTGATGTATCTCACAAAGCAGTATAATGAAACTGGGATGTTTTTCACTCCGTGTTATCACCAATTGACTTCAATTTACACCTCCACGCCGGGTTTAACTGCGGTATTTTTGCTACTAACCGTCGGCGGACTGTCCATTTGACCTGCCGTTAGCAGCGTCGCGGCGTGGCCGGTGTTTTCACGTGCTCGTGTTCCGTGGAGTGTGTACTCGTACGGCGCTCTCGTGACGTGACCGGCCGTTCAGTGTGGGTGTCTTATCGTAGTGACCGGGGCCCCATGTGTGGGCGAACGGTGCCATATCGGCTGTACTCGGCACGCTCTGACCTGATAGGCTGAAAACCCCGCCCTGACCAGCTTCCGGTGGCAGCCAGAGAGAAACGACAATAACTTGCTGCGTTTGTACAAAAGCTTTTGAATTCATGCTAACAAATAAATGCATTTTTTGCACCAGTGATGCTCAAAAGCCTGCTAGACAGAGACCTTGGTATGGGTTTTCGTCGCATAGATTCAAAACTTTCTGGAAATATGCATCGTGTTTTCACCATTTGTTTCCTCTGGTCGGGAGCTGCAGGCCGCCCAGTCTCCGAGCCGTCTTCTCCGTGCCGCTCTCGGAGCCAGGGCTGTATATTATACGGCCCTGGCCGCACCAGTGCCCACAGGTGGTGATGTGGTCACCACCAACACCCCGGCGGATGTTCTCCGTGCCCGCTGCCCGCCCTCTCCCCGGACGGCCGACCCGAGGCTGCTGTTTGCGGGGTAAACAGAACGCCAAGGAATGACGGCGGTGATGACCCCCGGCAGGCAAACTCGTCTGACCTCCCCGCCGCGGCCGGCGTCCGTTGCGAAACTCACATTCCGTGCGCCGGGAGTGGCCGGTTGCACGCGCAGTGGACGCACATCTGGCTGGCATTCCTCCTCCTCCTCCCGCTCCTCTCCTCTCTCTGCCTCCTCCTCCCCCTTCCCCTCTGCCTCCTGGCTCGCTCCCCACTCCTGAGGTATGCAGTGTCGCACTGGGAACAGAGATTCCCCAGGGGAAAATGCATTCAGACTGCATAATCACTGATTTATTCAAAAGTATGCGCAGCGCTAGTGGGCCGTGACGTTGGGCAATGAATTGATACGGATTATGGGCCCCAGTAAGTCATGCCTGCTCGGCTGGGGATGCGGGCCCCCCAGCCGTTTGCGTGGAGATTTCAAACACAGGACGCCACTCTCTCTCTCTCGGGGAGGAGATGTGGGCGCACTTGCCATGTGACCTCGGCTGGACCGTTGCCAAGGTCATGGCACGGCACGAGTCTGTGTTGCCGCGTTGAGGCTACCTGTTCAGGTGGTGCAATCATGCAGCGATGCAGCATTGAGACGCCAGCTGGCACGGCTCTCGGCCGCTCAGAATAGACTGCTGACGTGGACAGGTTGACGTTATGTTATCCGGTATATGGTTCGTTTGTTTATTTTTTAAACTATGTACGGTTCGTATACGGCTTGTTATACTCGGATCACGACTTCTGTACTCGAAGGCGCATCAAAGTTAAGCTTTTACTGTAATTCGTACCCAGGCACGAAACCAGGATTTTGTCCAGGGGTCTCGAAAGGGCTCCTTGCCTAGCGTCGAAAGGGCTCCTTGCCTAGCGTTGAAAGGGGCTCCTTCCCGAGCGTCGAAAGGGCCCCATAACAATATTATAAGTCGGTATATATAACAGCTTCGAATTTTGTTTTGTCCTGAAACCTGGAAGTCTTAAATCAATAGCGCCGCGCAGCGGCGCGAAAATTTTGAGTCTTATGCCCAGGATATGCATTCTCATCAATGCGTCGTATTGCGTATGCTGCGGAATTCTAAAAATGTTATTGTGCGTTTAAAAGTTTCGGATAAAAAGCGCTATAGCGAACTATTGTTGGCCAACCATATGAAAGTACAACATGAAACACATAAATTGCGTCGAAAACTTCACATTTTGCTTTATTTTAACCCGCATATAATTTTATTTGTAGGTAAATTACAAATTTTGAGTTTTATTCTCTTTGACAGCTGCATTCTATTGCTGAAAGGCAGTAGAATTGCTGAATTGCTGAATTGTAGAAAATGCTGAAAGGCGTGCCTTTCAGCAGTAGAATGCAGCTGTCAAGAGAATATAACTCAAAATCTAGGGGCCCTTCAAATCGTCTAGATGCCCCTCCGACCTTTCCAACGCCCCTCCGACCTGTTCAGAGACTCATCTGGGATCCGCAAGAAGACATGATGTGGAGTGGGGGATATATATGAAATACAAAGAGCACTTACTCCACAATACAATCTGAGCTTTCACGTGATACCGAATGCCTCCTAATCGCTGACGAAGGGTGTTACAATATACTCGAAAGCTCCGATTTGGATATTTTTGGTGGAGCAAGTCGTACTTCTATTTAATCTTCATCTGGAATATCTACGTGCTTTAAACCCTTCCGGTCTGCCAGGGACCTCTCTGACCTTCCAAGAAGCCTCTCTTTTGTGTCAAGGGGCCCATTCAGCCTGTTGAGGGGTCCTTCCGATCTGGCCAGGGACTGCACTGGCTGCTTTGTCACCCTGCCGACATGCTCACTGCTCGGTGGCCCCTCCCACCTGCACAGGGCCTTCAGTCTGGCTAGGAACTCAACCGGCATGTTCAAGGGCCCTTCTGACCGGCTCAGGGCCCCTTTCGGTCTAGCCAGGGGCCCCTCTGACTGACCCAGGAGCCCCTCCGATCTGCCCAGCGACTCTTCTGGTCGGACTGCGCTGGCTGCTTTTCGCCGCCTGCGGGACATGCTCAAGGCCCCCCATTTGCTCTGGGCCCCTCCGTACTGACTAGGGGCCAATTTGGCAGGTTTCAGGGCCTTTTTACCCGCAGGGCCCTTTTGGTCTGATCAGGAACCCCTCCGATCTGTACAGGGCCCTGCCAACTTTCCAGGCCCGTCTGGTTTTTCCAGGGGCCCTCCAGCCTACTAAGGGGCCCTTCTGACCTGGAAAGGGACTGCGCTTGCTGTTTTGTCGCCTTGCTGACATGCTCAGAGGGCCCTCCGACCTGCCCAGGGGCCCCTCTGTGCTGACCAGAGGCCCATTCGACGTGTTCAGGGGCCCTCTGACCTGCTCAGGAGCCCTTTCGGTCTGGCTACACCAGTGGCCCCCTGACATGCACAAGGCTCTTTTGAACGCCTAATGGGCCCTCTGGTCTTTCAGAGAGGGCTCTGGTGGCCCGTAGGCCCTCTGCAGTGCTCTAAACTCTCTAAATAGCATGCTTTGCGTGGTCTTCCGACTCTCAAAGAGCCTATTATACCGCGCCGCTCTTCTCGCGCCGATCTTCGTCGGCCAATGGTCCCGCCTAGCCTTTCAGGGGGGGGGGGGGGCGCCCCCGCCGCCTCCCCCTTGGCTACGTGCATGTTCGTACCGGCTGTACGTACCGTGTGACCTGTGCTCGTCGCTAAATGTTGGGACTCGTGGGCCGCTGTCGATAATTATCGTTCCAACGTCAGCCGAGATTGATTGACTTGTCGGTCCCTCGTCATGTGTTGGCGGCGGCCGAGGGGCGGATCACTGTACCAGGGGGCGAGGGATGGCCGCTGCCCTGTTTACCATCGGCACGGAACCTGCCCTCTGACCCTGACGTGTCCAGTCAGCTGATGGAGAGGGTGCGGCGGCGGCGGCCACACTTGACACCGGAGCCGGCGACCTGTCGCCCCCGACACACGCACACGCAGGGGAAACAACACGACAGACGCACACGCAGGGGAAACAACACGACAGACGCACCGTGCAGGTCGGGAGAGGGCACGGGGTGTACCGGGAGGTCAGGGAGGGGAGGGGTACCGGCGACAGGTCAGGGAGGGGCCCCACCGGCTGTGGAATGTCCGAGGCCCGCGGCGGCCGGATGGGACCTGTCAGCCAGGGTCAATTGGTAGGGGGACTAGTGGATGAAAGGCAGCCGGGGGTCACTCTGTAGGGGAGGGGTGGAGATGAGAAGCGGTCGGGGTCAGACGGTAGGGGAGGGGTGGAGATGAGGGCCAGCCCGGGGTCAGTCGGGAGGGGAGGGGTGGAGAAGGGATGAGAGGTGAGAAGGGTGAGGGCCGCCGAAAGTCGACCCTTCGCCACTGGCACTGCCACCCGAGCCGGACCGCCCGTCACTGTGTGTGTGCGGGGGGGGGGAGAGGTTGTTTTCGAGCAAGGACTCTATCAGGTGTCAGACCCAGAAATGGCGAACTTTGTCCGTCGAGTGGCCGATGGTTCTGGAGCCTTCTGTGTAGAGAAATGCCGGCAGCCAGTGTGGCGAGGCTGGTAATAATAGCCGGGACGTCTATAAACACCATGATCGGCGGACATTTGCTCTGTCCGTCTGCCACGCCGGTCCGTCGGTGGCTAATGACAGCTCCTCCCGACCTCGGCGGTAGCTCTCGACGAGACCACTCTGTCAAAGGAGAGAACGCTGGGCTGAGTGAGAGGGAAGTCATCTAGCTCGGGGACAGGTGCCCTGAGGTGTCATGATTAAGCCACAGCGGCGTGGAGATGCCGGAAATGCCACACGATGGGGAATTCGACTGAGTGTGCGACTGAGTGCTGGAACTGCTGACGGCAGAGGTGACGTCACCATCGCTGGAACTCTCACCCCATCAGTGTAAGTGTAGGTGACCGATGGACTGTGTCCGGCAGGTATACTCCCCAGCCGATATGGACACTAAATGGCTATCATCTCGTGCCGGCCGTGTCCCACTTCGGCCCACGGCCCATTTGTTGACCCCCTGTGTCCTGTTGACGGCATCATGGCCGGCATCCTCGCCTCGCCTCGCCGAGCTGGCCTAATGGATCGACGATGGCGGCATGCGACACTGGGCAGTCGACCGGCTGTCGCCTGTCCCAGATACCCGGGCCGGCGCTACTCTTTGAAAGGACCGCGTCCCGTTCAACCCCGCGCCGAACCCGCCGGCAGGCCCGCCCCGTGTGTCGCATACGCCGGTTGACAGTACCGTTAGCTGGTCATCGCGGCGCTCTAATTTGGTCGTCCGTCGGCACGGCTCGCGCGCCTATGAGTTGGCGGCCAGAATCAGTTCGCCGGGTCAATAAACCCGGTCCGGGGTCCGGCCGCCAGAGACGGTAAAAAACTGTCGGCAGGCCGGGCTGGAACGGTTGGAGGCTGGCTTGGCGCAGTTGTGCCGGTCGGAAGGGGCCGAGAGGGAGGTAATCATTGCCACCGTGCCGCTGTGGCCCCGATCCTCCCCCGTCGCCGTCGACCATTCCGTCCCGTCTGTTCGGAGCCGGTGTTTGACTGGGTCCTCTCAAGAGCCGTCTGTGTTTGAATCTGTCCACCGCGGCGGCGGCGGCAGCCAACGGCTCCAGTGGGCTTCAGCCGGCCTTTCTCTCCCCTTGTTGTTGGCGTTTGTGTGTTTTTTTCTTTCCAAAGGGTCAGTCTGAGGAGTGAAGGTCGCAGTGCGGGCGGCCGTTCGGATTCCTCTGCTCTCCCGGGCAGTTCGCTCACGGCGGGCGGCTGGCAGCGGGCGGCGGCGGCGGCGGCGGCGGCGGCGGCGGCGGCAGGGGTGCACCCTGGGCTCTCCACCCTTTCGCCGCGGGCGGGGGCGGCGCCTGACCCGGCCGCCCCCGCGTCACAACAGGCGGCGCCGTAGATATCCACCGACCCAGGATCGGCCGCCGACACCAACCCTTTCATAAATCGCACCGCGCCGCCCCGAGCGATGCGTTTTTGTTTGAACAAGAATGCGGCGCGGCGGTGCGCCGGCGCTCCGATCGCTGGCTCGGTCCTTTCCGGCGCGGCCCGGCCGGTCCGTCGCGGCTCGGAGCCGGCTTTGTGCCGCGTGAGACCCCTTTGGGTGCGGCGATTATGCTCGGAGTTTGGTGGAATGTGGGTCCGGCGCCGGCCGAGGACCGATTGAGAGTCGTACCGGCGGCTATACACCTGTGCCGCCCCCCGCCGCCGCTGACCGCCGGCCGGCTATAGAACGCATTACTGTGCTCAGCTGGAAGGATGCCCGCCGGCGGTGGTGGCGCTGCGGAGGAGGTGGCGGCAGAGGTGTCAAAAGAAGGGGTGGTGGCAGTGACTCCCCTTGGTTTCTCTAATCGTCAGACGGGTAAAGCCGAGGGAGACTACGTTTCTGTATTCGATAGACGGTCCCACCTGAGACCGGCCTCTATAAATCAACAGACGGTCTTACCTGAGACCGGGTTTTATAATCAACAGACTGACCCTGCCCGGCACTGGGCTCTGTAATCAAAAGCTTGTGCCGGTCGGGACTGGGTTCTGTAATCGACATGAGGTCCCGACCGTGGCTGTTTGTGCGTGAGTTTGGCACGTCCGGCGCAGCGTTCAAACGCCGGCTCAACGAACGCCGCGCTGCGCTGGCATTTCCCGGCACGACTGGCCGGCGGCGTGCCATGCCTGGTGGGTCCTGGGTGCCAACCGGTGAACCCAACCGTCCCTCACTCCCGTTATACCCGGCTAGCAGGGCTCCTAACCGGACTGACGGGCTGGCTGGCCGGCGGGCTCGCTGTCGGCGCGGGCGTTTTTTGTGGAGCTTTGGCCGCGACGGTGGTGGGAGCAGCGCCATCGTCTCCGCCTCAGCTGTATTGTCACAGCGCGTAGCCAACGTCGCTGTATTGTCACAGCTAACCCGACAATATGTGACAATCGCTTATCTGTCTCGGTCTCCCAGGCTGCCTCCTCCGGGCTGCCTACCGCGGGCTAGTCTCCTCCCGGACTGTTTCTCCCGGGCTTGCGCTAATCCCGGTTTGTCTCACTCCCGGGCTCGCCTCCTCCCGGCTGCCTCACTCCCGGGCTGCTCTCCTCCCGGGCTGCCTCCTCCGGCTGCCTCCTCCCGGGCTGTCTCCTCCCGGCGCTGTCTTCTTCCGGGCTGCCTCATCCCGGTTTGTCTCATCGGCTGTCTCCTCACGGGCTTCCTCTCCCGGGCTGTCTCCTCCCGGGCTTTTCTCACCGGGCTGCCTCATCCCGGGCTGTCTCCTCCCGGGCTGCCTCCTCCCGGGCTGCCTCTCCCGGGCTGCCTCCTCCCGGGCTGCCTTCCCCCGGGTGCTCCTCCGCGCTGCCTGCCTCCGGGTTGCCTCCTCCCGGCGTTCTCCCGGCGCTGTGATCTCCCGGGCTGCCTCATCCCGCTTTGTCTCATCCCGGGCTGCCTCCTCCGGAGTGCCTTCCTCTCGGGCTGCTCTCCCGGCTGCCTCATCCCGGCTGTCTCCTCCCGGGCTGCCTCATCCGGGCTGCCTTTCCTCCCGGGTGTCTCATCCGGGCTGCATCCTCCGCGGGCTGTCTCTCCGGCTGCCTCCTCCCAGGCTGCCTCCTTCCGGGCTGTCTCCTCCCGGGCTGTCTTCTCCCGGGCTGCCTCATCCCGGTTTGTCTCATCCCGGGCTGTCTCCTCCCGGGCTGTCTCCTCCCGGGCTGTCTCCTCCCGGACTGCCTCCTCCCGGACTGTCTCATCCCGGGCTGTCTCCTCCCGGGCTGCCTCCTCCCGGGCTGCCTCCTCCCGGGCTGTCCTCTTCCCGGGCTGCATCCTCCCGGGCTGCCTTCCTCCCGGGCTGTCTCCTCCCGGGCTGTCTCCTCCCGGCTGTCTCTCCGGGCTGTCTCCTCCCGGGTTGCCTCCTCCAGGGCTGCTTCCTTCCCGGGCTGCCTCCTCCCGGGCCTGCTCCTCCCGGGCTGTCTCATCCGGGCTGCCTCCTCCCGGGCTTGCATCCTCCGGGCTGCCTCCTCCCGGGCTGTCTCCTCCCGGGCTGCCTCCTCCCGGGCTGCCTCCTCCCGGGCTGTCTCCCCGGTTTGCCTCCTCCGGGGCGGGCTACGGCGGGTCATATGGCCATGCGTTGACTCGTTGCCCCGCGCTGTTGTGGCTGGGCGATGTGGCGACGCGGCGGCGGTCACGTCACGACCATCAGACTAGCTGTGACGTGACGCGGTGGCCACCACGGGACAACGTAGGACGCTGGGTGACGTACTGCCCTGGCATGTGTAGCGGTTGGAGGGCTCGCGGCCGGGACGCCGCGTCGTCGCCGAGCGGCGTGGTGTGGCGTGCTCTGCTCCCGGGTAGAGGTGCAGACAATCCTAAACATCTGGTCACAGCCTGGTCACGGCCACGGAATGAGCTGGCAAGTCACAGCTTTAGTCACGGCGCTGCAATGCTAACCCTATGGCGCTGGCCTGGCCAGTCACAGCTTCAGTCACGGCCGTGACCGGTTCTGGTCCCTGGGACGCTGGGACCAGAAATTTGCCACTCTACTCGGGAGCCGGCCGCCGCCGGGTGACGGGAGTTCATTGGTGACGGGGGACGCTGCGGTCCGGACTAGACGCTGACTGACTGGCTGGATGACCGTGACATGACCGTGGCAAGTGTTCCGGGAAGGAGGCGGTCCTGTGCCGAGCCGACCGGCATGACACGCTAGCGAGGTTCGGCTCGGCTAGACCAGGCTCGGCTCCGGCTCCGGCTCGGCTATGGTCGGCTAGGCTCTGGCTCCGGCTCCGGCTCTGGCTCTGGCTCTGGCTCTGGCTCTGGCTCTGGCTCTGGCTTTGCTCTGGCTTTGCTCTGGCTCTGGCTCTGGCTCTGGCTCCGGCTCCGGCTCTGGCTCTGGCTCTGCTCTGGCTCTGGCTCTGGCTCTGGCTCTGGCTCTGGCTCTGCTCTGGCTCTGCTCTGGCTCTGGCTCTGCTCTGCTCTGCTCTGCTCTGCTCTGCTCTGCTCTGCTCTGCTCTGCTCTGCTCTGCTCAATGCTCAATGCTCAATGCTCAATGCTCAATAACTCCGAACGTCTGTCCTCATGTGACATCGACTTTGAGCCGGTGCAGTGTCTGGGCAGCGACCCTTGAGCAGCAGCAGTATGTCGGGTGACTCGGCGTTTGAACGGAACATAAAAAACACCAGCCAGCAGTAGGAGAAGCATGCGACGCTGCTGACCGCAGATTCAACAGACTCAGTTCAGTCCGTGATGTCCCCACTGAGTTGGTTTCTTCGCGCCTCTAACGTCTCCTCATTTCTCAGCGGACTGGTGTTCGGCTGAGCTCGGCTGAGCTCGGCTGAGCTCGGCTGACTGCTGACTGCTGACTGCTGACTGCTGACTGCTGACTGCTGATCTCTGGTGGTCCCGGTGCCGGCTGTCAGTCAGGCCGCTGGAGCTCGGCCCCGGCGGCAGCCAGCCCGGTCGGTTTTTGCCTGCGGTCGACCACCCCGGCCGGTCTGTGACCTGGCCTGTGCCGGCGCCGCAGCCGCGCGCAGTTTGAATCAGCAGCGGCTCAGCTCAGCTCAGCCTCAGATAACCGTACCTCAGCCGCCAGTCATGAGAATGCAGCCTCCCGCCCGGGCCGGCCAAAAAACGCCTGCTGCCTGTCGCGCCCCGCAGTCAGATGTATGGCCAGCAATGCGTCTTGCCGGTGAATGCTGGCTTTGTCCGGCCCGGTTTTTAATGGTGTAAACTCGCCCGGCTGCACGGCGCACGCCGTACCGTTCGTGGAGATGATTGAGGTGGGGGAGATGTGTCTTGTGTTGGGAGGGGATGGGGTTCAGGGGGCGATTGAGATGCGATTAGTCTCGGAGGGATGTTTTCCCACGGTGGGTGTTATATATTGCCGACTATTGTCGAGTCACCTGGTTAGAAAAACAAGGGGTGGCTGTACGAAGCGAAGCACTCGAGGTCGAGGCTGAACGAGAGCTGCATTTCTCAGCGGTCGTTGCTCGCAAACCCTGCTGATGTAGCTCAGCGAACCCGAACGGCAGGTCAAGGTTTACTGCTGTTATGGAACGCACGCATCGACTGGGCTCATCATCTGGGGCTTGTCTTCGACTTCCTTTTCCCACGGCGAATGATTCCTACTACGCGTAACCGTCGAGTCATGACGTTTACAAAAAGCTCCGGAGGGCCACGGCCGGGCCAACGACTCAAACTATGCGAGGCCAGATGCCTGCCAGTTCACCGCTCGGCGTGCGTCCCACGGCGGCGCCGTCAGCGACCTCAGATGTCGTGATTTTGAAAATCGTGATAGATCGCGAGATAACGCTCCGATCTGTAAATAGATGGATCGGTGCGGCTCTCCATGAGGTGTATTAGCGCCGCACGCTTGATAACCTTGGTGGGCCATTGATACGGGCTCACCAGCAGCGAGCTGCCGACTGATGACTGCCGCCGTTGTTCCTCGGAGCCCGGCGTCCTCCGGGGTTCGGGATCGGCCCCGGGTGTTGAGCTCGGGACCAGGGCCTCGGGGGGACGGCAGCTGGAGTCGGACCAAGGCGCCGGCGGTCGGCTCGACGCGCCATGTTCCCTGGTTCACTGGTTCAGTGGCGGTGCTGCCTGTTTTTGTCTCGCTGTCTGGGCTGCGGCGGCAGCGGTGGCAGCGGTGGCATTGTGTGGTTGGCTGGGCAGGAGCGACAGGCTTCCTCGGCCTACCAGCAGGCCTCAGAGGAGGAACCAGCCTGCTGACGGGATCCGGGAGCAGCGCCTGTTGCTGGGGCTTGTTTCACCGTGGACAGTGTCATGGGTTTTGGCGGGCTGCGGACGCTGCCTTGCTGGACCGGGTAGGGTATATGAACTCTGGCTGGGCAGGGTTAGATTCTATGAGCGCCAGACACTGGCCTTACACTGATTATGCCATGCCAAACACTGATGTTTCGGATGCTTACTCGATGCTATTAATACCAAGTCCTAGTCGATGTATCTAGTTCCTGTCTTACATGATCATTACTGTGTAATGCAGTTATCGCGCCTAAAAGCATCAACCACAAACTTGAGCATTTTAGCTTGCGTCGGCATTCCGCACCAGCTAATCGGTGTGATTGAATGTGTGAATTGGCTGTTCTGTGGCGGCTGTGCCCGCTGCTCTGTCACCGCTTCCCGAGCGGGTATGGTCCGGCTGTGACGCGGTGCCCGCGTCCGTCGCCGTTATCAGCTCCATCAGGGATGATTTGTGTCAACCGGACCGGCGTGCCGCCACGTCACCTGCTTACCGTTCAAAGCGGGCGGCGCAGGCAAAACACGCCGAACCCTGCAGCTCGCCCAACTTCGCCGGGCATGCGTTTTTTAGCCGATCGACCGACCGATCTCGACCGATCGGTGCTGTACCGTCTGGACTGGAGCAAAAACTGGCATCGCTCTCCTCTCTCTCTCAGTATGTGCGGTATCGTCTGGCGCGGCTTGTTAGATGTTCGGCTCGGTTCGGTAATGACGTCGGCCCCCCGCCGGGCGGAAACGACGCGCTCTCCACGACCTCTCTGGCTGAGTGATGAATGATAACCCATTTGTCGCGTGATGCCCTCAATTGGCCGTCGTGCTCTGCTCGGGCCGGCTGAGAGCTCCTTATAACGGTCGGAGAGAGGGTTCATTTTGAGGTGACAGTCCTGATTGTATCGTGACATTCTCGAGTCACGTGTCTCGACTCGGGGTCGGGTTGCCAAGTAAGTATGCCCTTTGAACACAGGACAGCGACCAGGCACTCATGGAGTTATCATGGATATCATATCAGATTGGCCTGCGCTGGCGGGGCCCAGCTACGACAGTCCTCGTGAGGACATAAAGACAGGTCGGCGGGGCCGGTAGATACTGACGTGAGGAGATACTGACGTGAGGACATAGAGACAGGTCGGCGGGGCCGGTAGATACTGACGTGAGGACATCAGAGAGAGGTCGGCGGGGCCGGTAGATACTGACGTGAGGACATCAGGACATGTCAGAGGGACCGGGCGGATGACGGACAGCGCCCGTGTCGGCAGACGGGGAATGACGTGAGGACAAAACAGCGGCGCCGGCACCGATGACGGACAGCTGAGGCTTGTCACGGACGTGGGTACAGTGCCGGTGGGCCGACCCAGATCTGCCACCCCTGTCCTGCTCCCCCAGATCTGCCCCCCCCCCCTACAGATCACCGCGCCCGTCGTGTCTCTCGCCGTGAGTCTGTGTTTGTGTTTGGAGACGAACGTGCCCTGGCCGCACTGCGCAGTAGGCGGCCGGCCGGTGCGGGAGGCGGCTGGCCAGGGGTGCTGCCTGCTGGCAGGGCTGGCCAGGACGGGTGGTGGAGTGAAGCCACCACGCCTGGCTCGTTCAGAGCAGCCCGACCAAACCCGACCACAACCGCCCCACCCCAGAATCGATCCTAGATCGCCCGGGTGACAAAAAAAAACGGAAAAAAATGTGGTATCAAGACAACGTTAGTCCGCCTGCTATGGTACGAGCCACGTGGCCAAAGACTTTCACCGTCGGATAATTTGCGCGATTTACCCATTTTCAGTTTGAACTTTTCCTCGTATGGTGTAATGCTGTGAAAATACACATGCCAAATATATAAATATATAAATTGGGAGACTAGGTCATGTGTATTTGTGTTGCCTTTCTTCGACAGGACCCGAGACAGTCTTTGACGGCTTCGCTAGCTGCTTGCTGTGTTTTGTGTCAGATGAGATGTACTGCACCTGTTCTCTGGGTACCATACCAGCAAGCAGGAGCGCAACTTTTTAGATCATTGGGACTGCACTCAGTTGTTAAGAGCCCCATTTGTACTACATCGCGTCATAGGCGTAATATTTAATTCCCAAATTATTGGGGTTGCAGCTACAACTCCTACTTACATTGAAGCAGTGGTTCCCAAACGGTGGGTCATGACCTCATTTGGGGTAACGGAGCCATTCTACAGGGTAACGAAGGCCCGTGAAATTTAACCATGAAGGTTACGCTTAGACAGCTTTGATGCAGCCCTTGGCTAACTAAAACTTTTCGGTGCGACTCGTCGGGAACGAAGCCCAGAATTGAGAAATTGGTAAAGAAAGGGGAATAAGTACATGTGCGCTCTTAATATTTATTGCGAGTTGAGACGCTCCAATTCAAGTGTGTAAACAGGTGCAACCAACACATAGGGAAACAATGCTATTTTTGATAAATCGGGATAGGAATTTTTGAAGAGTTCCAACGCCTGTGAAGGCCTCCTCAGACTGCTGAAAACGGGTAATTGTGTCGGGAACGGGAGGGCTGGGAACCACTGCATTAAAGTTACACCCATACCGGCAAGCACTGCACTTTGGATGCTAGCTAGCATGCCGTGGAATCATACCAGGTGAACGTAATGTTATGTCCCAATTTTTGACAAATTTATGCGTGGGCGTAGCACTTTGAGTCGGATGCCGGTCCTGTACGATTCCACCTCAGCTCATCGCATGCTTCCAACGCCTGTGAAGCTGGACCTCATTGTGTTCCCAACTGCATTGTGTTCCTTGGAAATTATTTAATTTAAGAGTCCCAATGCAGTTTTGTCATTGCACTCCTGTCTCTTACCATCACGACTGGTTTGTATTTGTAATGATGAACTCTGGACAATACCTAGCCGGACTCTTTCCTCGTTTCCCTCGGTTCTCTCTCGAACGCTTGAACGTAGGAGTTCTGACCAATGCTGTTTCGATCCCATGCCTACGGCTGCGGAGGACCTGCCTCTGCAGCTGTGCCGAGTCTGTAACCGTGCTACATACCTACCTGACTCGGCGGACGCTGACGTGCTGACGTGGTAACCGTGCCGCAGAGACGTTGGCGGACTGGTCTCTGTCGCCATACGCCGCTCGTGCCATAGCGCTGCATACGCCGGGCCGGGCCGGCGGTCTGGTCTGGTCTCCGCCCACACCCAGTGTGTAGTACGTGGGCTACCTCCGTTGTAGTACGCTGGGCATGGCACGCCTACGGCCCGCCTACGCCGCGCTCGCCTACCTCGGCCTGCGCCTGTGTCCGTGCCCGGTGCACATAGCGCTACGACCCTGTGCGGGACACTTGGGGGACTTTGACGGACCCTTCACGATCGCAGGATGATGTTCAATTGTTCATGGTAGACGCCCGTCGATGCCCTTGTGCCCCCGGCCTGAGATAGAACGAGTGAGGGGACTGTCCGGGCGCGTCGCCACGCTGCAAAAACCTCGAGCAGCGCGGCGCGATCTTATCTGGCCAGCGGCGCGCGACTGGTTTGACCGCTCTGCGATCGCCGACTCTAAAAATGCGCGTCGTCGCGGCGCTGCCGGCGTGCACGGTTCAAACACGGCGCGGTAAACAGTGGACTGAGTCGCAGCGACCAATCAGCGGGCGGCGCCGCAGCCGCTTCAAACCGAGGCCCAGCAGCGGAGCGGCGCGGCCACTGCACGCCCGGCTGAGACGCCCAGGCCCGCCAACTGCGGCCAACGTACGTACACAAGGCCACCACCTGATCGTAGCGAGGCAGCGCCTCTATCTCAGGCGTCCGGTCCCGGCTACGGCGCACCGAGTGGCAGCCAGGCCGCAGCTGGGCTCAGGGGCGTGCAGGCAGGCAGGCACGGGCCGCACCGACAAATTGTTTCCGGCGGAAGCCCAAGAACTGGATCACTTGGGAGACCGGGATAGGATTAATCAGAAAGGTCTTGGAATAAAATGTTTTAAATGGGTTTAAAACGGTCAATTAATTAAAGTATGATTTTTGTATTTTTGTAGGCTATGCAACGACTGAAAGCGCCATATGACCCAACGCACAATACTCCAATCGTAATAGAAAAGCCGACAAGTATTCTAGAGAACACTACGCACCGGCGTGTTTGCATTCTGCTCTTCTGCATTTAAACTACCCGCCCTCCTGGAGAACGCCGGTCTCACGTCTCCGTCTCCGTCTCCGTCTCCGTCTCCGTCTCCGTCTCCGTCTCCGTCTCCGTCTCCGTCTCGCCTCTGCCTCCGCCTCCGCCTCCGCCTCCGCCTCCGCCTCGGCCCTGGCTGGGGTGGTGGAGTACGTTTGCAGAGTAGTCTCCTCATGGAGCGTGACGGGCGATTACGCTAGCCGCATCAGGTGCCTGGGCGTGCACGGTGCACGGTGCATGGTGCACGAACAGGGCCAGCTGCCATGTAGCTGCGGCCCTTTGATGAAGCGGCGCAGGCCGGTGCTCCGAGGGTCCAGACGCGTTGGAGCTTGCAGTTTTCAGGTCCACAGGCCGGATAATGTAGGCCACTCATTTGATATGTGTTGATGATCGTTCTGGCCGCTGCTTTGATGGTCCAGCATGTCATCCGTTTTGCCGCCCTGTCTTTGACGATTGTGTGAACAAGCACATAGCGGATCTAGAACGGAGTGAGTGGGGGGGGATCTCCAAAGTCTCACGCCAATCTGAAACCCATGGAATTGCGTATATTAGCTTGATTGTTCTGATTTACAACACACTTTTCTTAGTAAAAGTTGCTTAGGTGATCTATACAGGCACAAACAGGTAATGTGTCAATTTTGCGCCGATTTCAGGCGGTTTGGGGAGCCATGGCCCCTTCCCCCTGGATCCACCCATGGTCATTGGTCAAGCAGTGCTTACAAAGCGCAAGATCAAACTATCGTCGGCCTCTGTTGGAAGTGACCAATGAAGCTTGTTTGCTATGTGCGTAGTATGCAAGGACGCATGAACCGTGGGGGCAGCTGCCCCCACAACCTTTTTGTAGTGGGGCGCCGCCCCTAACTTTGAGGATAATATTTTTATTTCTATCTGCAGGATGCCACTGAGCTTTAAAAAATAACCAAATCAAGGTGAGAAATAGGTACTTTGGAGGAAAAAATAACTGAATTTATTGAATCAAAAACTTAAGTGTGTTCAGTTGCATTTGAGACCTTTCAGTCATTTAAAGGACTAAAATTTGAATTGGTGGTATTTTAGTGAATCTGGTGGGATGGTGGTGGCTCACCCTTTACGGTTCATGTTTGATCCG
>VOPJ01010060.1:0-37233 GCA_014673585.1 Semibalanus balanoides
AATAGTCAGTCAAAAGTCAAAAGCTAATGACATGAAGAATGAAAGGCATCTTAGGAAAGCCATGAAAGGCATTGCAGTGCATTCGACTCGACTCAGGGCGGGGCCGGGGAGTCACAATATAGAAGATAGTAAGTCTGCCAAAGTACCACCTACACTGCACCGACGCCTCAAACAAACTGGTATTTTCCGGCTGTATGATGTCACTGTTGCCTCGTCCTGTTCACACCACAAACACGGCGGCTAATTGCCTGGCGCCATATATCTTATCTGACGTCATGTAGCCGGATGGAGGAGCGCCAATCGACCAGCAGCGGTTGATCCGGCCCGCTTCACTGCCGCGTGGCCCGCTTCACTGGCGGCTGCAGTGGCGGGTCTAGGTTTCAAGTTTAGGGGGAGTTTCACTCAGCGTTTCGTCAGTGAAAAGTCGTGGAGTTGGTGGGGAGGGAGAGGGAGGGGGTAGAGTCGGGTCGTCAGCAGAATCCTGTTTTATCCAATGTAAAATTGTTTTGCTCAGAGGGGAATGGTCCCATGCCACCCCCCCTTGGCAACGTCCCAGAACCCAGGGATATAGGAACGTCACGAAAAGTCGGAGGTCAGTCAAACTTTGATTTCGTTTTGAAAGAAGCACAGCAAATATGAAATATTGTTTGCAAATTTGGATCTCTTCTCGTCCTGGTGAACCTTTAGCCATCAAATCTTGCTCACAAACCAAAATAACACATTTTAGCAACAAAGTTGCCCTAAAAGAGATTGTACTGGCCCCTCCCCGGCCCCTCCTGTTCCTACAGGAACATAGCCAGGGGGAACGGGAGCCACGCCTCCCCCTGATAAAAAATGTCACACTAGATACAATGAGGTTTTCTTCTAAGTGTCAGAATTTGCAAGGGATTCGTTGAAATCCCACGGGGTAAAAATCGGAACTTTGGTGTCCAGGCAAACCTCTGGACGTGGTCAACCTAACCCCATTCTTTTCGACCTCAAAATCTCATCGGATCTGCACGATCTGCATCGAACCCCATCGGAGGTGGGGGGGGGGCAAGCTTAGTTGCCCCGCTTGCTCCCGTTCGGTGACGCCCATGGCTCTCTGGGCCTTTTAATATTAAAATATAAAAAGTAAAAACTTTTGAGTTTCATTTTTTATATTTGTATTCTATAAATACAAAACCAAAAAAAGGGCCACACGGGCCACCTCAGAGGGGCCCACCAGGCCGCCTTAGAGCAGTAACCTAGCCAAGGAGGTTTCGTGGGTAGCCTCCCCCGGAGGCCAGGAGGCCCTTTTCGGTGCGCGCAGTGCATCAAAAGGGGCCGACGAGGTCGCGGAGCGCGGTACCATGGGTTCTATCAAGAGTTTGGAGACCACGCAAAGCATGGTCTTTAGAGAGTTAAGAGCACTTCAGAAGTACTTTAGGGCCACCAGGACTCTCTCTGAAAGACCAAAAGGCCCATGGACGTTCAAAAGGCCCCCGTTGAGGTCAGAGGGCCTATGGCTAGACCGAAAGGGCCCCTGGGCGAGTCAGAAGAACCAATAACATGCCGAATGTGCCCGTAACCAGCACGGAGAGGCCCTTGGGCAGGTCGGAGGGGCTTCTGGAAAGGTCGGAGGGGTCCCTGGGCAGGTCAGATGGGTCCCTGAGCATGTCTGCAGGGGGTCAAAGCAGTCAGTTTAGTCTTTTACCAGGTCTAAAGGGTCTCTGGACAGACCAGAAGATCCCTGGGAAGTTCAAATGGCCCTATGTAGGTCAGATATATCAGATAAAAGGGTCATATGTAGGTCAGGCCTTATGTAGGTCAGGCCTTATGTAGGTCTTGACTAGACTGGAAGGGTCCCTGGGCGGATTAGAAGGACCCCTTAACATGCCTAAATTTGGCCTTAGTCAGCACGGATGGGCCCAGTTGCCCAATGGGGCTTCTTCAACGCTTCTGTGAGGGGGCCCTTTAAGGCGCGTCGCCCGGCGAAATCCTTGGCTTTACGAGCCTGCCTCAAAGGGCCCGATAGGAGATTTCGTAATGAGGGTTCACGGGCCGTGTGCACCCCTTAGTTGCACCACTGGCTAGGGACCCCTTAACTGCCGCCTTTCCACAAGTCAGGGGTGGGGTGGCTCTGCACGTGCGAACGTACACACCTATATTACAAATCTCAGGAACGGCTGAGCCGATTGCGTTCAAATTTGGTGTGTGGTTAGGGACCTTTCACCAGCCGACACTTTCCCACAAGTCAGGGGTGGAAGCCTATGCACGTGCGCACCCTTTTTCAATCTCAGAAACTACTTGCCCAATCAAGTTGAAATTCACCATACATTTCTCTCGCGCTCTCTCGTTTATCGCCAATTTCGGTGTCTTACTGGTATTTTGTACTTTGAACAAAATAGGTTTTACAGCGTTCTTTTACTCTTGCAATTATAAGCTTCATGCTTGTGAGTAAAAATACATTGTGCGTGTGTGTGGAATGGATTTGATTGCAGTTTACAGCTGCATCATTTATATCGCTTAGCACTCTTCAGTTTTGACGCTACGACGGTGTATCTAAGGAAATATTCGAAAATCGGTAATATGTATATTTCAGACGGATTTTAGCAACGAAATATTGCTTTAAAACCTTAGTTTTCACATGCATTTTAGAGACGGTACATGAGTCCACACATAAGTGTCTGTTTCATCGCGTCACGTCCCATCGGTGCCTACCCAGGTAACAGATACCGTTGTAACAACGTTGTGAAAAATCAAGATGTAATTTTACGTTTTAACAACGTTGCCGACAACGTCGTGAATGTTGCTGAGAGTTGTATAAACTGTTTGCTGTTAACATTACAGCAACCGTTGTATTCGTCACGATGTCGCAACTTTGTCTACTATGTAAACTTAGGAAAAACAGCTCGCATGTCGTACAATTATCTAAATTGATCATATTCACCCATCTTACTTAAGATAATGTCGACCACGTAAGTCACGTTAGCTATGCTTGTCAAAAGTAATGTTGTAGCAACGTTGCAGTTCAACGTTTTTGTGAGAGTTACAAGTGAACGATTGATGACAACGTTCCTGGGATGTTCTACAAAATGTACACTATCACAAACGTTTGTGTTCTTGTGTTACAACCTTGTCACAACGTAGCGACAACGTCAAATTGTTAGCTGGGTTCTGCCTAGCACTGATTTGAATCGCGAAAAACTTAATAAAATCATGAGTTTTATAGCTAATAGCAAGTACCGTTCCATGTGCCGCCGCTGATCGACACACAGCTCATACGCCGGACCAATTGTTTCTCTAAACATATATTGTTCAATCCGTGTCCTTGCGACTTGTGTTTGCCGATACATAGGCTCGGTATTGCAACGATGTTTTATAGGTTGGGAAGGGAAAACTTTTTTCTTAATCAAGAAGAAATTACAAAATAAACTAAACAAACGTTAGCGAGACGTTAGCGAGTTACCTTCTCGCTAACGTCTCGCTAATGTCTCACTAATGATTCGCTAACGTTTCACTACCGTTTGCTAACGTCTCGTTAACGTTTCGCTAACGTCTCGCCAACGTCTCGCGACCACCAGCCAGTAGAGTGGCGGCAGCAGGGAAGCCCCACGGGCCACGCCAACCTGGCCACCGCCTCTTTTGGAAGGGGGAAACAAAAAATAATCTCCAGCCCAGCTGACGCGTCGGCGTCGACGGCGGCCGACGAGGCGCGTGCGCCACCCCCGCCCCCCAGTCGATCCGACGCCGCCGCTCTGCCGACCGCTCCTCCGTTTACTTTGCGCCCGCGCTGCCACCTAGCGTCGAAAATTCTGCCGCGATCCAAGATGGCCGAAGCCTGAAGTGAGCCGCAGTGAGCGCGGGGTGATGCGACTGAGCGCGGAGGCGGTGCGACGCCCCGCGCGCGAGGACGGTGGTGGACTGCTGCCATGCGGGAGTCGCTGAGGCTGGCGGCAGCAGCAGCAGCAGCAGCAGCAGCACCAGCAGAAGCAGCGGCAGCGGTGGCCTGCCATGATGTCGGCCTGGTTGTCGGCGCGGTTTGACGCTCAGCTGCGAGACTTGCGACAGCGCTGGCGGCGGTGTCTCGCCTCCCTGATCCTCTTCACAATCATCCTGACAAACAATTTCGGCGTGTCCAGCTCGTGGACTGACGTGCGAAGTGAGCCGCGACCGTGTTCGGCCCGCCAGCCGCGCAGCCTACTCCAGTGCCTTCCCGACCGCCGCCGGCACAGTCCAGCAGAACAAATCGACGTGTGCGCGTCGCAGCCGCCGCTTCACTGGCTGAACAGTTGTGGTCAAAACAGTTCTTCTGATGCGTTGAGCTACACCTCTCGTGCACATGAAGAATATTTGCAGGAATGTGATAGGATAGTGGAAAAAGAATACGCCAAATTCGTGGACATTATGGACCGACTGGACTGTACTGACACTTACTCGGTGATTTATAATTGCTCTCAATGTAAGGTAAGTCAATGACCAACTTGTATTGGCATTTTCCTTTGCATTCATTGCAAAACAGTGCCAATTTTAGAGGTGTCATGAATCTCGTGGATAGCGTTACTTTTAACAGGGACCTTCATCAATGCATCCGACTAACTTAATTGCCAAACTATTACCTCTACTTCTAAATGTGATTTTTAATAGCACTCTCTTGCCTTATATTCATGTGCATTTATTGCCATGCACATTACGGAAATTATTTTGTCCCACCTTATCATGTCAGCTCAATATTTGAACACGTATTTAAGGCCACCGATCAAGCCTGTGTGCACAAAGTCTCAGCTATGCCGTGTCGGTATCGGCAGTAAGGAGGGTGACCACCGCCTCCTTGGCGCCAGACAGTGCCTCTCACGTGCCTCGGACCGCGTCCTCTCCCGATGGTGGCCCGGAAAGTGGCTGCTCTGCAATTTGTGCCGGCACGGCGCGGTCGGCCGCGGTGGCGGGGCAGAGTGACAGAGCAGCCGGGCAGAGGGGCGGCGCACTATTGATTGACGCTCCGCCACCGCCACCGCCGCACCGCACCGCCACGGCACCGCCACACGGCACGGCCACACGGCACGACACGGCACGGCCACACGGCACGACACGGTACGGCCACACGGCACGGCCACACGGCACGACACGGCACCGCCACACGGCACGACACGGGTTTCAACGGCACGACACGCACGGCCCACACGCCACGACACGGCACGGCCACACGGCAGACACGGCACGGCACACGCACGGGACACGGCACGGCCACACGGCACGACACTGCACGGCACACGGCACCGCACACGGCACGACACGGCATCGCCACACGCACGACACGGCACGCGCACACGCGGGCACGACAACCGCACCGCCACACGCACGTACACGGCCACCGCCACACAGCACGACACGGCACGACTACACGGCACGACACGGTACGGCCACACGGCACCGCCACACGGCACGGCACCACGGCACACGCACACCGGCCACGACACGGCCACGGCCACGGCACGGCCACGGCCACGGCACGGCCACGGCACGGCCACGGCACGGACACGGCACGGACACGGCACGGCCACGACACGGCACGGCCACACCGCCACGACAACGGCACGGCCACACGGCACGACACGCACCGCCACACGCACGACACGGCACGCCACACAGGCACGACACGGCACCGCCACACGGCACGACACGGCACGGCCACACGGCAACGAACCGGCACCGCCCACGGACGACACGCACGGCCACACGGCACGACACTGGCCACCGCCACACGGCACGACACGGCACGAGCCGGCACGGCCACACCGCACGACACGGCACGGCCACACGCACGACACGGGCACGGCACACGGCACGGACACGGGGCACGGCACGGCACCGGCCACACGGCACGCACCATACACCGCACAACTGTACACTGCTACCGCCACACCGCCACACTGGCACACCGCACACGCACACCGCACACCGCACACCGCACACCGCACACGCACACCGCAAACCGCACACTGCGCACCGCGCACCGCCCACACCGCACACCGCGCACCGCGCACCGCGCCCACTTAACATACCTCCACCAAGCCAATTACTAAGTACGTTACATGGAATATTACGAACAGTGAAACCAAGTGGAAAGGACTTGCGGGACATTACCCTATTGCACCTAACAAGATTCGAAGTGGCTTTCCAATTATCTCTTTCAAGTTCTATGCGGTAACCTTACGGCGATTTAGTGTCTACGTACCTACGTACCTAAAAGAGGTCTGGTCTCCTGTGAAACGTATGAGTGTATAGTTGATAGGTGTCAACTGCCCTTTGCCTGGTGATCCAGCACCCTTGGGAGGAACACGGTGTCAGAGGACTGGCTAAATGCTTGTCAGGCTGTGTTACCTTGAAGGAGGAGGGACCGCGACATTCTCTGCATGGACCGAGCGGAAAATAATGAAACATACTATTTATCTGCAGTGAGTTATAAGATCAAGGTACTGTGCTCCTCTTACGGTATGCATGCATGTACATACCTCCCATATATTTTCCGCAATGCTGGTGAATCTGTTAACCTCTACGTAGAAGCATTGAAAGTGACTTGGTTGTCTGAGTCGGTGTCTCCGAATGCTCGGTACACTAGGACAGCCCCTTGATTGTCTGTAAGATGCATTGCCTCCCTATCCGCGTTTCTTCGTCGTAAGTCGGAATAATTCGATTACAATATCATATTCTGAAAGCCCCGTGTGTCTCGTTAGAGTGGTACCTACGAGAGCGAGAGCGAGAGCAAGAGCGAGGGCGAGGGCGAGAGCGAGAGCGAGGGCGAGGGCGTGGGCGTGGGCGTGGGCGTGGGCGTGGGCGTGGGCGTGGGCGTGGGCGTGGGGCGTGGCGTGGGCGTGGGCGTGGGCGTGGGCGTGGGCGTGGGCGTGGGCGTGGGCGTGGGCGTGGGCGTGGGCGAGCCCCCTGCAGTGCGTTTTTTTCTTCAATTTTAGGGTGTCTGTTTTGGAAGCGGCGCGCGTCGACGCACAGCCCTGTCTTCCCATAATATAGTAGTGGTTGCGGCCACGACCCCCGGCCTCGCGGTCGACCCACCCCGGCTGACCGGCCTGGTCACGAGGCCGCCTGCAAAGGATGGCTAACGAAGGACGGCCCTGACGTCTCCTGTTTAACTTAAGGCAAAGCTTCAAGTCATGTTTCGAAATAACGCTTAAGAGCCACCCCGATTGGTTCCCAACCTAGTAAGGGCGTTTTACTGTTAGGTATGTAATGTAGCTACTGCTCTCCCGAGCTACGGCTGATAGTGAGTATATGTATTGCGAAGCTGCCATTTCTTAATATATCTTCGGTTTTTCTCACGCCATAACTCTGATGAGCGATTACATCCGACCAATTTGACCAGATCAACAATTAGGAGAGAAAGTAGCTAATGATGACCGGTACAAAACAGAACTGTGCTTTGTTACGTTAAGCCGGCTAACACTTAACACAAAGATGAGCGGGTCCGAATAGGAATTACTAGACTTAAATACTAGCTATGTATGTGTGTTTGATGTATAACCATGGCATCGCTTGCGGCTATAAACTCCAGTTATCATCAGAATTACTTTTATATTTTCGTACATTGCATTCACGTTATGCGATATATATATATATATATATATATATATATATATATATATATATATACATATATATATATCAATATATAGTATTATATATATAATCCATATGTATATCCATATATTCACACATATTTCAAGTTTTACGATGTCAGATTGTCAACTGAAAAAAACGTGCAGCAGCCTATTGTAAAGTCAAACTGACCATATTGAAATAGGGCAGCCTCCAATCATTGTCTGCAAATATGGTTGGTTTTAAAGCTGCCGATAGATGTCACTACTGCTGTTTGGCCTGCAGGGTAGGCTGTACCGTCGGCTTGCGTGGTGTGCGGGGCGCGGCTGTTCGCGTAGGGCCGTGTTGCGCTCGCTCCACTGTGTAACGTGATCGAAGAGACCACGAGATGAGAGCACATATGCGAATATTTTGTGAATGTATTTTCCCTTCTTTAAATATAACTATGTCGCTGCGACATGCACTACGTACAGCTAAGAGCAGACCTGCAATGGATAGGAACATGTCTTTTATCCGAATCACACAAAGGGTGCGTAAAAGGCTCCGAGCTATTGACGCCCCGTGAACTTACCGAGTCTCTGCTCTCTGCTTGTTCGGTCTGAACTGTCTCCTGGTATGATCTCACTTGACCAATGACCACGTGACGTAGTGCGGTGGTTAAGACCGCTTCAAATCCCCGTGGTCATGACAAATCGGGCAAAGAGAGTGTTTGCCGCGGCAGGTACGAGGAAGACTCAGGCGCAAGATATAGCGAATTGATGGTCTCATTAACCACAGGAAGCATTGAGCATTAAGATTGAGGAACACGTTGGAATCTAGAGGCCCTTTAGAGGATGTTGTAAGACAGGCACAGATCCGGGATTTTGGGCAGAGGGAGGGGAGGGCGCCACATAGTGGTCGCCATCAGCGAAATCTTGTTGACACAGGGATCGGTGTGTGTGGGGAGGGGGGAGGGGGGGAGCGTCACGAAAATGATATTGACCGGGGGGGGGCGTGGAGCGCGATCGAAACCGAAAAGAAAGTTTATGGGCCTTACGGGCACGACTTGGCGGGCGCGAACCCCAAGTCTGTCCTGTGTCTGTCTGTGTCCTGTCCTGTGTCTGTCCTGTGTCCTGTCGCTGGTGTCCTGTCCTGTGTCCTGTCGCTGTGTCTGTCTGTGTCCTTGTCCATTTTTGGTTGGGTCCTGTCCTGTGTCCTGTCCTGTGTACTGTCCCTGGTGTCCTGTCCTGTTGTCCTGTCCTGTGTCCCTGTCCCTGTGTCCTGTCCTGTGTCCTGTCCTTGTCCTGTCCTGTGTCCTGTCCCTGTGTCCTGTCCTGTGTCCTGTCCTGTGTCCTGTCCTGTGTCCTGTCCTGTGTCCTGTCCTGTGTCCTGTCCAACCGTTCCCCTCAACCACTGTTAGGATCCGCCAGTGAGTGCTGGTGACCTCAGATGACCTCAACTGCCCTTGCAGAGGTCACCGAGGAACACTTGCACCTGGGTCATCAAGAATGAGGTGAAATTACATGATTCTGAAATAATTGTCCTGATATACCTATAATGCATATTCTCCGTAAAAGAAGCATTTACATATTTTTCCATTGAGTTAGTGTTGGGCTTTTTGCCGGCATTTTTTCCCATTTTCCGGTTTAGGCTGGTTTACACCGGCAAAAAGTGGCAAAAATTGCCAAAACTAAAACTGCATTATTGCTTTGTTTATACAATTGATTGTTAAAGAAGTGAATATTCCTGTATCATTAAAACATTGTAAATGTAGTGCCAGTTGCAGTGTAATTGTGAACCTGCAACTATTGCATTAACCAGATAGCCCAGCAGGCCTGCAGCACAACTCCTTTTCACTGGCTTATATATGACAGGGATCTACTCGACCCGAATGAGGATGGCGGAATAAACTTACTTAACAGTAATATATACTTTTAAGAATGACACTTTTAAAGAATATAGTATCTGTCTGTTGAGCACCCCGTCAGCCCGTGGCAGCGCTGATGCCTTTCGTCAAGTGACATGCGGTTTGAACTGTGAGCAAGCGATTTGTTGGTTCATTTTGTGGGGGTAAGCTCAAATGGCTTAGGCACTCTGGCCACACACTAGATAAGCTTATCTGTTTGCATCAAGGAAGGCAATTATATTGTTTTGTGTTGAATAACAGGCATGTCAACAGTTTTGATGGGAAGATAGCAGAGCAATTGGGTTGAGTACCTGGGTTGGTTGAGAGTAGGCAACGTGCATCAATATGGCAATGGGGCTGGGGACAGCTTTTAGGATTTTGTGCCTAAAAGATGCAGCGTATTTTTCTCGATTTTTCGGTACACTTCTCAATCATTACTTAAATAAGCTTCCATTCTAAATCGACGAGTTAACGTTTCGTGTTTATTTATTTATTAATACTCTTGATTTGGCATGTGACGTCACAACCTAGTGTATTGCGACTTGCGGGCGGGACTTGCGAAGCTTAACCTGTGCCGTGCCGGGGGATGGGTGTGTTTAGACTTAGACTCTAAGATGTTTCAATGATAGCGGAAAAAACAGTGGTTTGCCCTTAATATGCTAAACTTTTGACCTCATGTCATCTCAGGTCAGGTCACCAAACCAGGCCACGTGACCCCAAATCCAAAAAAGTTTGTGGTTGTACTATAGACACAGTTTTTAGATGATCGGGTTTACACTTTCATAATTTCATAAGGTCATATATCTACAATTCGTATTTCTTGGATTTTATATGTCAGCGACCTAAGGCCGGGTCAAGTTCGAGACCTTCCATAAGTCAATAGGAAACATTCAAATTCTTCCTATTTCAAGGATACGCAAGATAGCAATCTATTTATTTCTGGATCATGCTATTAGAGGTCATTCTTGATTACCTAGGTGACATTTTTATTCAGTGATCTCTACAGGATCAGCCGAGGTCATCCGAGGCCACCAACAGTTGTTTGTCAATAACTCTGGACGGAATGACGACAGATAGGTAGGTGAAACGACTCTAATGTGTTTTTCTCGTCGAGGCACGTCTTCCCATATGCAACATGACCTACTTGGGTCACCACTTGACCTTGACCTGAGGTCAAATTTTTTAGTTGAACTAATCTGGTCAAAACTTATTGGAGTCGAAGCGCCTTGGCGAGATAAACACCATGGCGTCAACATTATTTTCTTATCTTTATTTGGTAAAAAGCTATTTGTGATTTTTTGTGAAAATCAGCGTTTTCGACCTTTGATGACCTCTGGGGACTTAATTATTGTCCTAAGCTAAAATCTGAGGACAAGATAAGAATCACATTTGTCAAGAGCTTCCGATTGGTATAATGCGATTTTTATATCTATTATATTTCATGAGATATTTAGGGTGTTCGAAGCGATAACCTGAAACTGGAAAATCTGACCTTTGATGACCTCTGGTGACCTCAATATTTACTTGATAAAAAATATACGAACTTTATTTGAATGTGGTTGTTGAAAGCGTTCGAAAGCTCTCTTCTGCGTCTTTCTAGCCCTTTTAGTTTTCGAGTTAGAGGGGGGGGGGGGCGGAGTTTTGTCACAGCCACGCAGAAAACGCCGCTGGTTTTAGCTAGGTTGTGACGTCACAACCACAAGGATCTGATGTAAATTGCTTTATTTTGTAATAATTTCTGAGTTCATTTCGCATTGTTATTCATTTTTGTTTAAGTTTACATAATGAAAAAGTTATCATTGTTTTTATGAGCCCAAAATATTGGTATCTTGCAAATAGGTCCCAACCCCATCGTTGCGTCGGCCGCTGACCATTTTAAGGCATATATCGTGAAAAATACTTCAACTTGTAATGCAACTTAGAAAAAAACATACTTAAATAGGTTGAGCTAAATGCACTAGAATGCTTACATTGATGTGGTACAAACAAACATCAGATTTGGCTCATTGGAGTTTTTGACACTTTTTGCCATGTTTTGCCACTAGGGTTTTTGCCAGCCGGTTTTAACCGGTAAAAATCAGTGACAAAAACCTCTTTTTGCCACCCACTGCCAACCCTGTAATGAGTTATAATGGGGAAATAACGTTTGCCACCGTTCCCTGTCGTCAAATATGTTTATATAATATAGTTATTAGATTGAGAGTAATTCTTTGCGGCCATTTTCGAAACGTTAAAATACAGTCCACACACACACTGCTACAATCACAGAGCCCTCACCGAAATGCAAAATCCCATATATAGATTATGTAGACTTATGGCTATGATCTAATGAAATCTTGTCGGTGTCAAATATCTCAAACAAACACTGGGGTTTTGGCTCGACAGCAAACATTGTTGATGGTCAGATCACTTGACGTGACCTGTTGATCTGACCTGAAATGACCTTAAGTCAAAATTGTCCCATAATGTTGATGAATATTGCCGAAAAAAGCTAAGCCAAATTTGGCGACGCTGCAGTCCGCCGTTTTTCTGCTTTTCTCGAAAAAACCCAGGGTGTCAAAATGTCCCCCACCAGGGCGAGGATAAATCAAAACAGTTTATTTTTTCGTTGTTTTTATGACTAACAAAGCCATTCCATTAATTCATTTTGTTGTTAGGTTGTTGGATAATGAATCACAAGCATTCAGTCGGGGCGACCTATCCCCTATCATACAAAGCCTCTGAAAAGCATAAACGATTCCATATTTTTTTTCCGGAAATAGCATGCTGTTTTGAAGTAAATCATTTCGTTTTCATGTTATTCAATTGTCAGCGAGTTTTTTTACACATATGTGCCAAATGAAAGCCGCATAGGTCAAGTAGCAATTAATTCGCGCTAGAATTGAAAATGTCCCATAGTGCAGCGACGGTCTGTTTGGAAGAGCGTCAAATACCTACTGGTTCATAATGCTTATGCTGCTGCCCGCAGGGGCGTGGAAAGTATTTTCAAGTTGTGGTGGGGGGGGGGGGCGAACTTTTTGGATAACCTGAGGTAGCAAAAATGATGCATTAAAAAAGCCATGTATCTCTGTGATCGTCACCCGTTATATCACCAACAGGATTTATCAACACAGGTCGCCACCCGTTCACCCGATATATCGCCAGATATCCGTGATATATCGCCACCCGTTCTGGATGCGTCAATGCCGACGACCACCTTGATCCGGGATTTCGTTGGAGACCACTTTTCCTTGTTCGACCCCTGGCCTCTCTGCTCTCTGTCTCTGTCTCTGTCTCTGTCTCTGTCTCTGTCTCTGTCTCTGTCTCTGTCTCTGTCTCTGTCTCTGTCTCTGTCTGCTGTCTCTGTCTCTGTCTCTGCTCTGTATATGTCTCTGTCCTCTGTCTCTGTCCTGTCTCTGTCTCTGTCTCTGTCTCTGTCTCTGTCTCTGTCTCTGTCTCTGTCTCTGTCTCTGTTCTGTCTCTGTCTCTGCTTTCTGTCTGCTCTCTCCTCTTCTCTGCTGACATGAGACATCATACATCTGTAATAACGCGTTTTGCGTTTAAACAATTAAAACGCCTTGACCTACCTGATGCCAAAAAGTCTGAATGTTATATTTTATCTGTGGTGCCTTGTAATAACTCATGAATAGTAGCATTTACCTCCAAAAAGCAATACAACATTGTGACACAAAATATATCTATCAACGTTCTGACCAAGAAACATATCCTATGACAGGTGTGCGCTGTATTTAGCAGTGTTTCCATCAGAGGCGGATCCAGGGAGGCAAAGGGGCCATGCCCCCCCTTAAAGGTCCTGAGACTATGTTTCCCCACCCCCAAACGGTCGGACGTACAGTTGTAAAAATTGCTTTTGCAACAAATACAGCCGTCCACAGTGAAAACTCGCAAATTTCGCGCCGCTTCGCGGCATGACACAAAATACGCAATTGTTTTATGAAAAATTGGGAAAATGTGAAAAATAAATAATTAAGTGTCTGGCAGTCTCCCCTTGGCAGTACCTATTTGCTCTGTGTCCAAGTTGATGGACCAAAATGCTAATAGTGGGACCAGGCAGGACCATCTCCCCAAACCATTTCGTCTCAGGCTCCTCCAGATCCGCAGGGACCATTTATGTGCGGAAAAGCCGTTCAGCCGCTTGCTGTTTTCAAACCATTTGCACTGTTACCAATTGTTTGTTGCAGTTCGGTGTATATGTATACAGTTATTATTATTCCATATACCTACGTTATTGAGCACTTACTACCACCGGTCATCGTGATTTACTATCAGAAGAATATATTTATCAAAAACTACCTTAATTTTAATATTTTTGTCATTCCGAAATGTACAACTAGGCATAGGGGTTATCTGAGTTCGGTTCCAATATTAAATTGTCGTTTCCCACGACCTAAAATTACACTTCTACGCTACTTTGCATCGTCACGTCGGTCGCCATCGTCATAACGAAGCCATCGCCGTCGTCTTCGTTTTATGTAACGGTGAATTGAATGAATAGCATGTTAAGCTTTTTGCTCTCTACAAGGTGAACCGCTTATGTTTCTGGGTATTAACAGGCAAACCCGTAAAAATTTCGCGCCGCTTCGCGGCGCTAAATAACAAATACCTATTTTGATATAAAGTCCACATTACACAATGCTGCAAGTGGCAAAGGCTTACATTACACGCATAAAAATGGGCTACAATTTTTGCGTCATTTCAGCCCATCCCCCCCCAACTCAAAAATTATCCGGTCGACGCCCTTTGGGTACAGTTGACAATTGAAATAGTTTTGTTCTGGTACTGTAAGGCAATGTCGGAACAATAAAAACAGCAAGCTGAGATCTTTCCTTTTTCGATAATCAAATAAGCCAAAAAAAAAACTTTTAAAAAATAAAGAAATTATAAAAAATCCTGTGGTTGCAAAATAAAGTGGACCAAATCAGAGAATAAATTCGAAATTGGGGGTAGGTTAGGTCCGCTAAAAACTGTTTGATCCCCCAAAAAACGGCCGGGTGGATCCCGGCCGTTTTTTGGCCTTTGGTTTCCATCTTACGATAGTCAAATGTGCGGTGTCACTGTTTAGATTAAAAGGTGCAAAACCACAATTGTTTTACATTTTCGCTTGAACTGAATATTTGTTCTACAAAACATAAGCAAATTTCCGTAGACAATGCTGTTGATCTAACTAAGAGTTAAAAGATCATGGTAAAGGACGGGGGATGGCCGACACCTAGCTACAAAGTTGTGGGGCTTCGCCCCCCCCCCCACGTCTAAAGTTGAGAGGGGCGAGTTGCTCCCATTGCCCCCACGGTTCCCACGTCCCTGGCTGCCCGTGTCAATCAAACAGGTGCAACTGACTCCCGAGACCGTGGCGATTAACGTCATATTCGAGTTAAACGCAATTACACTGTCCGACGGCGTGGCATCAGACGGGGCCCGACCTCGGGCCAGCCCCTCGCACGTTTCCCACCGGGAAGTACCTGCCACAGACCACCTCCACATGTCCCACGGCACCGCAGCGCTGACAGCGATGGTCTCGTTTGGCACACTGCCACCTCACATAAGCCGGCTCACCGCACGCGTAACACTCACGTGCAGCTGGCGGGAAGCTGCAGCTCGGCAGCTCGGCAGCTCGGCACCTGGCTGAGCTCAGTTATTCATTGTTGGCTCCAGCTCAGCAATCCTGTACTGTAACTGAGAGTTAATGGACTCGTCACTGCCCTCTGCAGCCAGCGTGCGCACTGGAGCGCCACGGTCGCCTCTGACAGCATTACGCTTATTCCTCACCTTCGCCACGGCGGCATCAAAGGAAGTGATCCCGTTAGCGATCACGGCCGCGTAGTACTCGTCAGCTGCACTGTGGAAAGGGAATGGCTAAACAACAGCTCACCCTGGCCCTCAGCTGCTTGGCTGGGAAACGCATTTGCGATATGCTTGCGAAACGTGATCACAAAGCTGTCCAGAGACTCACGAGGGTCATACCGGTGAGCTCGCAGAGCTAAACGATAGTCCACCGCACAACGCTGCGAGAACGCAGCCCGGAGACCATCGGCTGCCGCCTGAAAAGTCCACTGCTGGTCCCGAGACAAGGCATCGTACGCGCCTCCACCAATGCCGGAAAGAAACAAAGAAAGGATATCGACCTTCCGGTCATAACTCCAGATCTGCAGTCTGGCATATCTGTCAAAATCCTCCAGGAAACGACGAACACATCCCTCCCCGTCCCCAGAGAAACGAGGCAACCCCACATTTACTGGGCTCGAAGTTGCACCAATCGTCGCCACAAGTGGTTTATCCTCCATATTCTGAATCACAAGTACAACTTATACTAAGTTATAAAACAAAACACCGAACGAGTAATCAATTAAAAACCAGCGCAATCTGGACCAATTCTACGCTTCTAAGTTCTAAGACATATCGATTGCTGATATGATGCTGCTACGGTGGAAGCGGGAGGCGCCCAGACTCCCGGGCAGCAGCAGGCGCCCTAAGGACACGCTACCAGACTCCCGGGCAGCAGCAGGCACGCAGCCAGCAGCAGCAGGCACGCAGACAGCAGCAGCAGGCACGTAGACAGCAGCAGCAGGCACGTAGACAGCAGCAGCAGGCACGCAGCCAGCAGCAGCAGGCACACAGACAGCAGCAGCAGGCGCGCAGACAGCAGCAGCAGGCACGCAGACAGCAGCAGCAGGCACGCAGACAGCAGCAGCAGGAGCGCATGACAGCACAGCAGTCGCCAGACAGCAGCAGCAGGAAGCGCAAGACGGCTAGAACAGCATCAGCAAGGTGCGCAGACAGCAGCAGCAGGGCACGGGTCGTAAATCTACCGTCAGCAGCGGCAAACTTGACGCTAAGGAAGTAAGGCAGCTTATCCGAGAAGGATGATGACCCGCTCAGTTGGCTGCCAGGTGTAACGGATCCGAAACTGGAGATGGACTGTAATCCATGTAGTCCATACTAAACAACGACCATATGCTTACAAATTAAATAGTCCGAATTTGACAGCGTTGTGCGGTCCGCGCTGCCACCAGATGTAGACCACCTCCAACTCACAGACCGGGTCCATCAAGTAGGGGAGAGTGCTCACTAGCGAACATGGTGTCTACAGTGAACAGGTGCCCCTCCTGCCTGTGTTAGTGATGTGATACTTTTATCGGTGTCGGTTGATCACTCAAAGTGCTCTTAAAGGTACGATATACATCCCACGTGATAAAAAGCGAGATTTTGGGCAAATATAAAAGGTCAAGGCCAGGTCACAAGAGTTCACTATACGCAAAAATGGAAAAATATTTATGAAAGTCATGCAACACGTTTTCATTCATTCATTCATGATATTTTATTAACATAAAATTCCATACACAGCAAAGGAACAATAGTGGATTGGCGCAAAAGCAAAGCTTAAATCAAAGCACCTCTCCCATGTAACTGAACAGTAACTAGAAATTAAAGTAATACATTGCAAAGTACGTAACTGAAATGATGTACGGTCGGTCTATTATGTATCTTCCCTTTTTCAGTTTCTAAAACTCATCTGATTTCACTTCTGTGTACATGAAGGACTGATTTAATGGTACATGTTATGATGCTGTACCTACCTAGGTAGGTATCACATGTTCCGCTTGTATCAATCATAAATGTACACAGAAGTAAAATTAGATGAGTTTTAGAAACTAAACAGGGGAAGATACATAATAGACCGGCTGTACATACAAATGAGCAGAATTATAATGAAATCAAGGATCATAAGTGCCAACCCCGCCAACAGCCCGTCGAGCAACCGTCAGAAGTCTAAGCAGATGTCCTGCGCCGGGCAGCTGAGGTCGGGTCAGACGCGTGGATTGTGAATGGCAGGGTGGGAGGTGAACCGACGTGTGCGTGTAATATATGTCTGGAACAAGTGGGCAATGATCGTTTGTTTGGCTTTGCTAATATTTTTGCCGAAAAGGAGAGTGTCAAGTTTGCTTTAAGCCGAGAGATGTTTGAAGTCAGGCACAATAATTATTATCTCTCGGAATCATTATAATCGATGTGTGTCGTGTAGGGGGCACCAGAGTATGTAGTGGATGGTGTCTTCGCTGTGGTGTCCACTGTCCGCAAGTGCATAACGAGCTTGCTGTGTTATGGTGATTGATTTGGAAGAGATGTGCGTTTAGCGTTGATAATCCGACACGAAGCCTTGTGTGAAGTGTGTTTCCTGTCTTTGTGCCGTATGAGTGGAAAGGTGGTGGCTCTGGTGCCCCAAATCGCTGCCAGACTTGACGAGTAAAGTCAGAGCGGGATCTGGTATTGCGTAACGCTAAGGGCAGCAGGTTCCATTGTCGGATAGTAGCAGGGATGTAAGAACGATGGTAGGACGCAAGACGAGTGGGTGGATGGAGAGAAAGTTTGCGTTACGCAGTCTAAGGCCGGTAGGATCTTGTCTTGTGTCCGTCAGTATGTTCGTCACGTGTTTTATGGATGGACTTATGGATTATGGACGTGTTTTATGGATCATTTTACGCGTCGAATTCGATGTTGATACTCATTTTACTACCATATTTTATGTACATGAAGTTATTGTGAAGCTAAGGTCAAAGTTGCTCAGTCGTTGTCTCAGTTTACTTATTTGCTCAGTCGTGTGATTGCTGTGAGTTTTCTGTGTGTGGAGTAAATATATACCTCTCTCTCAAAAAAGTAAGGTCACAAGATGTCAAAATTTGAACTAATAAACATCAATCAAAAAGGCATGCTTCTGATTCAGTTTTGTCTCAGAAATGCAATTCTGTCATTTATTTGTCGGTATCTTGTCAATAAAAGCCAAAAAACACAATTTAAAAATCTGACTTCATGAGTTACCAGCACTTGAGAATTTAGATGCCATCACTCGGTCAAAAATATAATATAATTTTGCAATTTAGTATAGTAGTTGTTCGCATATAGTTATTTAAGATATATTCCGTTTTTTAATATCTTTGAAAAATTCGACTTTGTGGTCAATTTTGTTAAAAAAATATATATAATTTTAGGGGTAAAAACAACAAAACAAAAATCCGAGAACGCCCCCTTGTCTTTATCCTCATCGGTTTTTGGAATTGCATTTTGCCTTATAATATGGTCTTTGTAACGGTCTGTTAAAGTTAAGTTGAATTCTTTTGTTGTCAAAATCGTGTGTAGTAACTTCACTAAATTCGCTATATCTAAAACTTTATCACCGAAATTGCTTTATTCTTCCAGAGAAGACGTTATCTTTCTGTGCAAGGAGGTCCTTGCAGTTTCATTTTGATAGCACTTATCATTTTTGAGTTATTACGAAAATTCTTCAGGAGGCGTTAAACGCCCCCTGAATGTCGGGTTAATGTCGGGTACCTCTTATAACTCTTTGTTGACCTTTGAACCGATTTTGACCTGACATGTGACCTTATTTTAAGAATTTAATATATGTATTATATTTGTATCATTATAAGCTTTCGATTGCCATCTTCCACGTCTCGCTGCGGTGATTGGTTGAAAAGATACTTTGAGGGTACAATTTACCCCCAGCTGATGGGGGAGTGGGTCCTTCTGGAGACCCAAGTGTGGCGTGGATTTAAATGTTTTTCACTCAGAATAATTGGCATTGCCATAACTTTCATATTACACCAAAACCGTTGCTCTACCTATCACAGTTTTCACGCTATCGAATATTGGCCAGTTTTTAACCTCGAGTTAAAACATACTGGGCCCGTACCGTCTCGTAGCCGCGTGCGTTGTCGTGCCCTGCGGCACAGCCTAACTCCCGGGCGGTGTCCTGCCCTGCGGCACAGTCCTAACTCCCGGGCGGTGTCCTGCCCTGCGGCACAGTCTAACTCCCGGGCGGCGTCCTGCCCTGCGGCACAGTCTAACTCCCGGGCGGTGTCCTGCCCTGCAGCACAGTCTAACTCCCGGCGTTGTCCACTGTCTGCAGCACAGTCCTAACTCCCGGGCGTGTCGTGCCTGCGGCACAGTCCTAACTCCCGGCGGTGTCCGTGCCCTGCGGCACAGTCTAACTCCCGGGCGGTGTCCTGCCCTGCGGGCACAGTCTATCTCCCGGGCGGTGTCATGCCCTGCGACACAGTCCTAACTCCCGGGCGTTGTCGCTGCCCTGCGGCAAATCGTCTAACTCCCGGGCGTGTCGTGCCCTGCGGCACAGTCTAACTCCCGGGCGGTGTCGTGCCCTGCGGCACAGTCTAACTCTCGGGCGGTGTCGCGAGTTCTTTGGAAGGGTTCGGAGGTGTCAAACTACGGAAGATACACCATTCAAAAGCTGAGCGCACGTGGAATCTACCGATGTAAATTTTGAAAAAATCCATCGGGCGCCTTTTTTGTAAATCGACATTTTGTCCGAAATCGCGCCCCTTTCGTTTGGCCGGGGTTGTTGCCTATGGTATGACGAAAATGCAGACAAATGATATGTCTACGGATTCGTCATGCTCTGGACGTCAATGTATTGTAGAATACAAAGCCAAAAGATGGTTTGGTTTGTTGCACGGCTGCATCAAAGCCAATCGCTCCCGTTTTCGTCACTAAGACACACTCCCGCTTGCGTCTCACGCACAGAATCGCCCCTCGCGACACGGTAGCTGAGTACTGCGCGCCGCCGACCCGGCTTACGGAGAGGGCTCTCGGCCTGTCACGGACAAACGGTGCATCGCATGCTGAAAACCCTATCTCTATCCACTAGCCCAGCTATCCAAAGAGAACGTGACAAATTGCCAACTTCCTCCGACCGATGCAAATGGTACTTTTTAACAATTGTATGAACCATATTTGCCAAACGTAGCCTCTGACCGGGACTGGGCGCCGGCCTCAGTCGGCCAGCTTCGAGAATGTACACAGTGTGATGTCAGAGGGGCCTCGGCGCGGCCGCCGCCGAACGGCTGGCCGGTCAGGGTCAGGTCCCGTGCACCGACGGGGGGGCGGATATCCGCCCCCCCCACAGTTTTTTTACTAGCGGGAAAACGGCGGCGCGTAGCGCCGCCAAATTTTGCATAGCTTTTTGGGCATCAATTACCCACACTTTCTAAATGTTTTGACTTCTTAACTATCAAGATCACGTTGTCAGATCACATTAAAAGACCTGACCTCAAGTCACGTTTTTGTAAGTTTGACATCTTGCCGAAGCCACAGTGGTGAACCCAAAGTTTGAAACTCACAGTGGTGTAATAAGGCCTTGTATATCTAACAGTTCGTATAATCTCGGATTATTTTATATCGGTGACATGAATGTATTTTTGATATAGACTCCTGGTAAGTCTATGGGAAAGAAAACTGAAATCGCACCAAACGAACAAACCTGCTAAATGAAGGTTTATAATTTTTGAAGAATGCATGTTGTATTTTTTTCCTCCCTCCGTGTATTTATAGGAGTAAATCCGATCTGCCCCAGGTCTATGGTTTTTTGTAAAATATCACGTAAGGTAGAGTGCTGTGGTTTTCCCCATTCTGGTTTCTTCTGGTCGACCTCCATCGATTGACATAATTTGACTTGAATCTTTAATATTAGATATAGATTGAGAGAGAGGAGAGGACCAATTTTCAAAGGTACCATTTTTATGGTCCATAAAAACAAGGATAATTTTTGTATGGATTATTATAACAATTGCGAAATTAACTCAGAAATGGATTAAAAGCTTAAAAAAATAAGCTCAGGTCCTTGAGTTGTGACGTTCAACAAACCTGCTTAAGTCAGCGGCACTTTCTGCGCGGCGGTGAACTAAAACTTTCCCCCCTTTAACTAGAAAAACCAAAAGGGATAGAAAGACGCAGAATAGAGCTTTCGAACCGTCCTCAACAAGCATATTTAAGCTACTTAAAGTATTTTCATCAAGTCAATATTGAGGTCACCAGAGGTCATCAAAGGTCAGATTTGCGAGTTTTTGGTTTTTGCTTCGAACTCCCAAATATCTCGAGAACTATGAAAGCTAGGAACAAACGGAAAAAAAGCATTCGAAAGCTTTTGAAAAATGCAATCGCTAGTGTGTTTTCATATTTTAGCACAGGACAATAGTTTAAGCCCCAGAGGTCATCAAAGGTCAATAAAGTTGTTTTTGCAAAACAGTTTTCACAATAGCTTTTTACCTAATAAATTCAAGGCAATAATTTTTGACGTCATCGTGGTTGTCTCGTCAAGGCCATTCGACATATTACATTTGACCAAGGTACGAGTCCAGCTTGAAAATTTGACCTCAAGGTCAAGGTCAGTTCAAAGTCAAGTGGTGGACCCAAGTAGGTCATGTTGCATATTGAAGACGTGCTTTACGAGACAAAACGCATGATGTTGGTTTCACTCATCTATCTTCATTGTGGTCAAGAGTTATTAACAAACACTGTTGTTGACCTTGGATACCTTCGGCTGACCCTTCAGGGGTCACTGAACAAAAATGGTACATAGGTCTTCAATAATGGCTATAAATAGCATGATCCAAAAGGAGTTATATTGCTATCTTGTGTATCTTTGGAACAGGAAACATTTGAATATTTCCCCATTGACTTATAATGGTGAGGTCACGAAATTGACCCGACCTTAGGTCACTTAAATATGGAATCAAAATTATATGAATTGTAGATATATATGACCTTATGAAATTCTGTAAGTGTAAAACCGATTCAATCAAAACGGTGAAATGTGGTAACCGACCACAAACTATTTTGAGGCGGGGTCACGTGACCTTGGTCTGGTGACCTGACCTGAGATGACATGAGGTCAATACGTTTACATAATGTGGGGAAGACACCGTTTTTCCGCTATCCTTGAAAAAAAAAACGAGAAAGGATGTCTTAACACCTCCCCCGGCACGGCGCGGGTTAGGCTTTTGCAAGCCCCGCCACAAGTCACTAGGTTGTGACGTCACCAACAAAATCAAGAGTATTAATAAATAAATACGAAAAGTTTACTGCTCGATCTAGGACGGAAGGTGATTTAAGTTGTGATTGAGAAGTTTACCGAACAATCGAGAAAAATACGCTGCATCTTTTAAGCACAAAAACATAATGGCTGTCCCCAACCCCATTGGAAACATTTGGAATCGTGTGTAAAGGCAGATACAAATTAACAATAACATTCAGCGACAGATTCGTATGAACCCCTTAGAATCATCTACAACTCTACAGACATAAATAACAGAGCACGTAGATGAACATGGTGATCTCTGTTTAACCTCGCCCGGGTAATGGGGTGCAGTCTTCAGCTGGTAACCCCTTCATTTTTTCTTCTTCTAAAAAATAACTCATGTAGTCATCAACTGAACGTAGTTAAAAATTAAGTACCCTACTTCTGACCAATTTGACACATACTCTGAAAATTTCCAACTTCCAGCTTTCCTGAACCGTGACTTATGATCTGTTTCTCAAGGTCATGTCAGGTGGAACTGGTGTCTCGCATTTAGATCATTGCTACATGTGCAGTTTCCGAGTGTTTTGTTGTTCAGGAGCATATGCAAAGATGTTTCCAGGTAACAGTTGTGGCTTCCGCTGAGATTGTGACTTCGACTGACCTTTTCTGAGGTCAACGGAGGTTGACCTCAGATGACTTTGGACTTTTAGCTTCTGTCCGTTTCTAGGAGAGTTTGTGACGCTGATTTCAAATCTGGGATCCATTTTACATAGTTAAATGTTCCACTGGGGTTACGTACTTCCACAGGTCAACTGAGATCACTGTTCTCAGATGACCTGATATGACCTCTTTGTAATTCTGCAGTTTTTAGGTCATTTTGTGACGCTGATTTCAAATTGTGTGTGTATCAAGCATACTAAGATGTTCCTTCACCATTTTGGCTCGAGCAGTATTCAATTGTCACACATTTACGATTTGATGACCTTTCGGTCATTGACATAACCTCAGAGGTCACCTATTGACCCAGAACCTTAAAATCTGATGTTAATGGGTTTCTTTCGTCACAAGCAACACGGTCGTTGTTTAATCGAAGCCTAGAGAGGACGAAACGCCAAGGGGGGTGTACCCCTACCCGGACACGCAGTGATCTTTCCCTACCCGGGGAAGGGTTAACCCTAGATATAATAGTCTGGCGTCTAGACGGTAATAGAGTTCGCCAGCGACAGATTCGAGATTTGGTGGACCTCTTATATTTCCATGGAAATCGGTATCCATATAGAGTTCCAGGCGTAGATTAACATAGTGAAATTCGTTTCACTTTACATACGATGGTTTGGCGTCCAGACGTCAATTGAGTTCGCCAGCGACACATTCGAGATTTGGCGTTTTCCTAAGATTTCCATGAAAATTGGTTTTCATATAGAGTTCAAGGTGTAAATTAACACCAAGAAATCCGTTTTACCCTACCTACATATGATATAGTTTGGCGTCTAGCTTCCAATAGAGTTAACCACCGACAGATTGACTGGAAAATATGGATTTATTGGCCATCGGGTCCACCCCTCCCCCCAACATACACAACATCAAAATTTGTGTCGACGCCACTAGTGTGTATCGGTCTGTTGTGTTGCGGAATGAGTAAGCGTATGTGTGCCGTACTGTTGACAGTGTGTCTATGTGTGCGTGTGAAGTAGCGTATGTGTGCCGTATTTGACAGTGTGTCTATGTTGGGCGTGTGAGTAGCGTATGTGTGCCGTATTTGACAGTGTGTTTATGTGTGCGGTGAGTACGGTATGTGTGCCGTATTTGGACAGTGTGTCCTATGTGTGCGCTGTGAGTCGCGTATTGTGGGTATTTTGGCAGTGTGTCTATGTGTGCGTGTGATAGCGTATGTTGTGCGTATTGAAGTGGTCCTATTGTGCGTGTGAGTAGCTGTATGTGTGCCGTATTGCCAGTGTGTCTATGTGGTGCGTGTGAGGTAGGCGTATGTGGTAGCCGTATTTGACATGTGTTCCTATGTGTGCGAGTTGTGAGGTAGTCGTATGTGTGCCGTATTTGAACAGTGTGTCTATGTGTGCGTGTGAAGTTAGCGTATGTGTGCCGTATTTGACAGTGTAGTTCTGGTGTGTGCGTGTGAGTAGCGTATGTGTGCCGTATTTGACGTGTGTCTAGTGTGCGTGTGAGTAGCGTATGTGTGCCGTATTTTGACAGTGTGTCTGTGTGTGCGTGTGAGTAGCGTATGTGTGCCGTATTTGAACAGTGTCTATGTGTTGCGTGTGAGTAGCGTGATGTGCTGCCGGTCTTCTGACAGTGTGACTATGTGTGCGTGTGAGTAGCGTATGTGTGCCCGTATTTAGACAGTGTGTCTATGTGTGCGTGGTTGAGTAGCGTATGTGTGCCGTATTTGACAGTGTGGTCTTGTGTGCGTGTGAGTAGCGTATGTGTGCCGTATTTGACAGTGTGTCTATGTGTGCGTGTGAGTAGCGTATGTGTGCCGTTTTGACAGTGTTGTCTATGTGTGGCGTGTGAGTAGCGTATGTGTGCCGTTATTTGAACAGTGTGTCTATGTGTGGCGTGTGAGTAGCGTGAATGTTGTGCCGTACTTTGACAGTGTGTCTATGTGTAGCGGTGAGTAGCGTATGTGTGCCGTTATTTGAGCATTTGTTCAGTGTGTCTATGTGTGCGTGTGAGTAGCGTTGGTGTGCGTATTTGACATGTGTCTATGTGTGCGTGTGATAAGCGTTGTGTGCCGTTATTTGACAGTGTGTCCTGTGTGTGCGTGTGAGTAGCCGTATGTGTGCCGTATTTTGACAAAGTGTGTCTATGTGTGCGGTGTTGAGTAGCGTATGTGGCCGTATTTGAAGTGTGTACTATGTGGTGCGTGTGAGTAGCGTAATGTGTGCCGTATTTGACAGTGTGTCTGTGGTTGGTGCGTGTTGAGTAGCGTATGTGTGCCGATGTTGACGCTGATGTCTATGTGTGCGTGTGGAGTAGCGTATGTGTGCCAGATTTGAGACAGTGTGGTCTATGTGTGCGTGTGAGTACGTATGTGTCCCGTATTTGACAGTGTGTCTATGGTTCGCGTGTGATAAGCGTATGTGTGCCGTATTTGACAGTGTGTCTATGTGTGGCGTGTGAGTAGCGTATTGTGCCGTATTTGGACAGTGTGTCTTATGTGTGCGTGTGAGTAGTCGTATGTGTGCCGATTTGACAGTGTGTCNATTCAGCACGATTCTCTAATTGATTCCGAAGATACAAGGGGGACTAAACCCCCCCCCCCCAGTGACTCGTGTTACAGAAAATACCCCAGTGACTGCCGGGTTAAGATGCTATCAGTAGGCCAAACAAATTATATAATTTTTAATTCGGGATGGTAGTTGTTCGCATATAGTTGGTAGTTGTTCGCTCTGACATATATTCAGTTCATCCTAATATATTTGAAAGTTGTGATTTTGAGGTAATTTTTATAAAAAGCTTTTGGTAATTTTAGGAATACAAAATGTCAAAAATCCGAGATAGCCACGTTGTAGCCCTTGTCATTTGCTATCTTAAATGCAGAATTGTCATGCATAGCGAATGGTGTCTTTCTTTGTGGTGAGCACCAGCGTGTTCCGACCCGAAAGGTAGTGGACACATCGGCCCGCAGTGACACACGCGAGGTCACGAGGGAAGCGTCTACACTCTACACGTACTGATCGCCGTCCGCAGCCTCGCCGCCACCAAATTATTTCATGCATGTCATATTTCAAGTTGGTATGTCAGCTTAGTGACTTACTGTCGTTTTTCGGGTGCACACAACCCCCGTCAACTGCGGTGCCTGTCGTATGCTATTGTAAGCGTTTTCGCTGTCATTCGGCTATGTTGGCTTTTTCCTCACCCAAAGGATATGCTTGGCCAGGCATGCCGGGAAATACAAAGCTCAGAACCACAGTCATACCTCTGCAAGCGCGAACATGCGGAGACAATATTTTAACTTGCATTTTGCTTGAAATATGGCTTTTGTACGGTCTGTTAAAGGGAGGTGTTCACCTTTAACATGGGGTTTTGAACTGAGATAGCAGTTTTGTAGAGCAGATCGAAAAGATAGTTATGGCTGAAGAATAAACTCGCAACGTAAAGTAGTTTCGACACAGGATTAGTCTGCATTCTTCTTCGGGGGGCCCCGACATACAGTTCGGTTAGTGTTGGCCAGCGGGCTCGGAGTTTTAGGACACGTCTCTGAACGTAGTCTGATCAGCACGAGCCTCGTTAATAATGCTCAGCCCGCCCCGGGCTGCGCGGGCGACCCTTTTGTCAGATGTACTGGCGTCTGCGGAGGCCCAGAACGCCACCTGCTATCGTAACGAATTTTTCTCGTGAATACAAAGTGAAACTTATTCTTTCTCTACATATATCCATCCACTTGTCAAATAATTATCCATATTCCAATTATTCGTAGTTTTGAGCTCAAGATGCATCGTATGGTTGAATTTCACGACAACTTTCAAGGTGAACTATTCCCTTTAAAGTTTAGCGTATTTTTGTGTCAAGCTTGTGTGTCGTGACGTCACTATACTCGCTTTATCTTAAAAGTTGATCGATGAAATTGCATCATTTTTGCGATATACAAGAAGGTACTTAAAGTTCACATTGACAGCGCTAGTTTTGAGTTACCTATTACGAAAGTTCTTCAAGGGAGACATTACACGATGCCGGGTTAAGCAATGCCATAGTCAATGCCGGGTTCAGCAGCATCAAATGGCTCTTCAGTGATCTGTAACCTGACATGACCTTGGCCGGTAGCCTAATGATTCTCATGACTGGCTATCAACAGCCGAAACTGACCATCTTCACCATCCTGAGCACAAATTGTTGCAAGTAAAACGGCTGCAGCGCGAAAGCAGCTTACGGCGCTCAAACTACCATGCAGACCCTGCATTATGACGTCATTTCTCTGTGACCTGACCTGACCTTTGACTGTTTGGGCTGTCAAAATGTGCGCAGTTGATTCCTCTTCCGATATTCCGCAGCTGGTTTTACTGCGGTGAACGGCGTGGCTACCATGAATTATTTGCGGCTAATCGGCAAAAAGTCCCACTGTGCAGCGAGCGTCAGACTCGACCCGTCGTGACTGGCTACACTCTCCGTCGAACGGCCGCTAGGGACTAGGGTCATACTCATAACTAAGATCGAGCAGCGTCGTACCTGGTAAAGGGCCTCGTCGCAGGCGCTCTGGATGCCCAGATTGATCATGGTGTTCTGCAGCCGATCCGACCATGAGTATAGCGACAGGTAATTAGATCCGCTGCACATGGCACAGTTTGTTGAGATGTAGTATTCCAGGAACAGGTAGTAGCGCTGCAACATGGCACAGTTTGGAGATGTAGTATTCAGCGACACGTAGTAGATCCGCTGCAACATGGCACAGTTCTGTGAGAGAGATTTCCAGCGGCAGTCAGTAGATACCGCTGCAACATGGCACCAGTTTTGTGAGATGTAGTCATCCAGCGACAGGATAGTAGATCCGCTGCAACATGGCACATTGTTGAGCATGTAGTATTCCAGCGACAAGGTAAGTGATCCGCAGCCAACATGGCACAGCTTTTGAGAGTAAGTTCCAGCACAGACAGTAGCACTTCCGCTGCAACATGGCCAGTTTGTGAATGTAGTAATTCCAGCGACAAGTAGTAGATCAGCTGCAAACATGGCACAGTAATTTTGAGATGTAGTATTCAAGCGAAGCGTATAGATCCGCTAATGAACATGGCGCACAGTTTGTGAATTAGTATTCCAGCGACAAGGTAGATGAATCCGCTGCAAACAATGGCAAGTTTGTGAATTTGTAAGTATATCCAGCGAACAGTAGTAAGATCCGCTAATGCCAACATAGGAAACATTTGATGAGAATGTAGGTATTCCCACAAAGCGGACAGGCATAAGATCCGCATCAACATGGCAACAGCTTTGTGAGCATGAGATGTAGTATATCCAGCGACAGTAGTTAGATCCGCCTGCAAACAGGACACAAGTATTGTTGAGAATGTAGTAATTCAAGCGAACAGTTAGTAGATCCCGCCAAACAATAGACAACAATCAAGCACAGTTATGTGAATGTAGTATATCCAGCGGACAGGTAGTAGATCCGCTGAAAAACATGGCCCATTTGTGAGAATGTAGTAGTTCACAGCGGACAAGGTTAGTAGATGCCGCACTGCACATGAGAAACGCTTTGTGCAGATGTAGATATTGCCAGCGGACAAGGTAGTACGATCCGCATAGAACAAATGACAGAATAATATATCAGTAGAATGTGTTATTCAGCGACAGGATAGTAGATCAGCACATAGACAATAACAACAGATACTATAATAGAGATTAGATATCCAGCGAAGGTTAGTAGATCCGCTCAACATGGCACAAGATATTGTGAGATGTAGATTCCAAGCACAGGTTAGTAGATACCGCATGAACATGCACGTTTGTGAGGATGTCAGACTATCTCCAGCGACAGGTTTAATCCGCATGGCAACAATGGAACAGGTGTGTGAGACTTAGTATTCCAGCGACAGGTAGTAGAATCCGCTGCACATGGAACAGTTTGTGAGATGTAGTATTCCAGCGACAGGTAGTAGATCCGCTGCAACATGGCACAGTTTGTGAGTCAAGGCTGAAAGAGACAGCCTTTCTGTATGTTGCGGGGCATGGTAGCCAAATGCAGGGATTTAGGGAGAATGGAGGAATGATAGAGTTGTATATTTCATCAAAAATAATTATATGAAGGTGTCCGGGTCTAAAAACATGACAATTGGACCAGAATTGTCGTGTGCTTTAGCTGGACAGTTGGACTGTGGACACCCTGTGCACATTTAATGATATCCTATCTGGCAACATGACATATTTGTGTCATTATTCCCAGTGGCGACGAAACGGTTCTGGGCAAGATGGCACTTCGATTTCACTCCTCAGACCAAATGTTGTTGACCTGGGAGGAGGGCGCCGACCCCCCGCCCGTGGAGTCGGGTCGTCAGCAGGGACTAGAGGTGGCAAAACGTGGACCCGAGGAACCGGTCTCTAGACCCAATCTGGACCCAGTTGGTCCCGGACTGGGTCCCGCCAAATGACACCGGGTACAGACTGGGTCCAACTTGTGTGTCATGCTAAATTTCAAGTAAGTACGAGCTGATACGCAGGTTTCTGTGTGCTGTTGGCCAATCTGAACTGTATGTATTTGTAACTACATGAGTTAGTTTACTTGCACTAACTGTAGAGGGCAGATTTGTTAATATAATTTGCGAAACGACATTTTGCTATTTGGGTCTGCTGGGTCCAAACTGGCCTTGCACCGGGTATAACTGGGTCCACTTATGAGTTTCTGAGACCGGGTCGGGTCTGGGTCCAGAAAATAGATAATTTTGCCACCTCTACTCGTCAGCAGCGTCGTATTGTATCTAGTGTAAATTAGCGTTTGCTCAGGGGTGAGGACGTATGGAATATCACCTTGTGGAAGAAGCCATTTTCACAAACTAACCTCATATAAGGTCAATTTCAGGCCAAGTAAGGTCAAAATTTGAGAAAAAAGTTGATCAATAAAAATAAAAATGCATGTTTCTAGATCAGTTTTGTCTCAGAAATACCTACAACAGTGCCATTTATTTGTCTGCATCTGGCATAGGCCCGGGAACGGCGGGGGCAGCGGGGGCGCTTGCCCCCCCCCAATTATGGGACCGCGGGGGCGGCGCCCCCAACTTTGACGTTGCTGATTTTAACGTTCCGTAAAACAAAATCATATGACATCGAAAGTGTGTTTTTTTTTGCAAAATCATGCAAACATCACACTTTTACTCATGACTCATGTTTACTCGATTTTTGTATTTTGTCAGCGAGGTTCTGTATAATAAACCTGATGCAAGAAGCCTTAAAGGGAATATAGCACCTTTAACATTAGTTTTAACTGAGATAGCCGATTGTCGGGTCTGGAGAAACCCCCAAATCCGAAAATTTTTCCTCCAAGCGACCTAAGTGTGCTGAGTTTCAACGCAAAAACCGTTGGTCATATGTTGGTCATATTTCAACGTCAATCCCGTGACGTTTCGCATACGTTCATTCAGTAGTTACTCCACTGTGATTGCCACCGCACTTCGCTTTTGACCGTGCCGGCCAGTATTTCTACCCTTGCGTCCGCCCACCCACCGACGTCGGTCAGGCGCTCGGTACACAGTGTTCAACGTATGCTGCCCCCACGTCCTACCCGGTTGCGACGAGAGCCGGTGACCCAGCCACGTCGGCGTTCTCACGACCTACCGGGCGCCATCGTGCGGTGCCGGCACAGCAGCTGTTCACTGGGCGGCGCAAAGTTGCCGTTCGTTTGCCTCCTATGTGACGACACACTCACTTTGGTGACGCAAGATTGGTGTGACGTCACATGTAAACATATTACTATTTTTTCAAATTACAACAAATTTGACTTTTTCGCAAAAACTGAATGCCGGACCTAATCAGGGCATTCTTCTCCTATATTCTACAACTTTTCCCAAAGGTGCCTATATTCCCTTTTAAGGAAATAGTCACCTTCAACATGGGTTTTGAACTGAGATAGCAGTTTTATAGCCCGTGTTGAAAAACCCCTAACTTTCATTTTTCTGGGCTGAAAGGGCTCTCAAGCCGAATATATTTGTCTTTTTGTCGAAGGAATGTCAAGAATGTGGGCCTTACACGCCTGGGCAGAGGCTATGCAGTAATCTTACGCGACTACTTCCGAATATCTGATTGGCTGACCACGTTTGACGTTTGCGGAGAGTACGCATATAGTTTTGATAAAATTAATAATGTACGTCCTTCTGTCCTGAATCGGCGCGATGTATTGCTATTTTTGACATTATGAAAATAAGTTGTATTTCAAAATATAGTCAAATCGTGTTTGAAAAAAAAATCAAGGTGAACTATTTCCTTCAAGTCCATCATATGCATATATACGCATTACGTAGGCTGTTTTTAACGTTAACAACAATTATGATCGTTGTGAATGAAGATTGGTAAGCAATGGTTACAGTTGGTTTGTGGCAGAGTCTGCGTATGTCGCAATTCTGACGTAAACAGATATGTAATTTGTCATACTATCGCTGAAGTTTCGGGGAAATGAAACTTTGTCTTACATGGGGCCTTCTAGTCCTGTGTCGAAAGTATAGGTACTTAGCGCAACGAGGTAATTCATTCACCACAACCCATTTTTCGATCTGCTCTTCAAATATGCTATCTCAGTTAAAACCCATGTTAAATGTGAACCCTTTATCATCAGCCCTATATGGGAGTAAGGGCGAAACACCTGGCTGCAGCCCCCCATTCAAAATATTGTGGCTACGCCTAAAAACTGTAATTTGAAAGCAGTCAAGACAGAAGCGTTTTCAAAGAAGTTAGTTGGGCAGATTTTGAGATTCAGTGCTGGATAATAACTTTTTTTTTCAATATGTTAGGTTCCTAGCTAAAAATATATTCTTTAACGTTAAAATGCCTCCAAAATGTGGAAGTTTTGTGTCAAATACAACGTTGGTGGGCCAAAAACAAAGGCGGTGGGAAAAATGTTGCCTTACCAACTGTGTCTGCTTATCACGTCGTTGTTCAAGGACGGACTCAGAACGACAAATAGGTGGTTTAGGGGCCAAATCCCAAAATGTATCGGATTACCATAAGCGCTTGACATATTTCGCTGCCTTAGGTTAATAGGTGATTGAAAACATTTTTGTGATTTTAGTTGAAGTTCCTTGAATTTACCTTTCAATTAAAAAATGCGTCGATTTTCTTCCGATTACAGGGGCCATGGCTCCTTCCATTGGCCAGATATTAGATGTGCGGTGCGGCATATCTGCCAGAGGAAGAGACAAAAACATGTTTCCAAAAATCGGCACCAGCCTTGAAAGCTGATGAAAATGTACCTGTTCCGAAATTATTATGAATATTGATTTAAATCACTTTGACGAATAACTATATAGTATAACATATATATTTTTATATTTTTAAGTGTTTTAACATAAGCATTACTTATGAAAATCCCCGTAAAGCTCTAACTGAGTTTAAAGTCAAAATTTGCCGAAAAATGGGGTGGCTAGCCGAAATTAGTTTTGCCCCCCCACACACTTTGAAATCATTCCCGGACCCCTGGCATCTGGTCGCAAAAAGCTAAACAACGCAACTTCAAAAATTACGTCATGAGTTAGGTACTTATACTTAAAGGGAATAGTTCACCTTGAAAAAACGAGAAAAAGCTCTGAAATGATGAAGAGAAGCAAGAAATTAAGTATCATATTTACTATGCTGAAAGTCAATGAAACCTATATTTTACGCGGAAAAAAGCAAAAATAAAATATCAATTATTGTGGGTGACAATTCCATATGTTTTTCCCTCAAAGAGTAATGCGAAATCAGCTGGACTGGAGCACGCAACGTCCATCCGACTTTAAGTGAGGGATCGTGTCGAGAGTATACATGGTGGTACTTGCCCAGTACTTGTGTTGAGAGATGCCGGAAAAATACAACGCTGTTGATAAACGCATCACAGCACTTGCTTTAAGTAGGTATTCGGTCACTATTAGATTTTCATCACTATGAAAAGTGTAGACGTCCGCCACCTTAATTTCGCCTACAGCAGCCAGTGTCACCTGTCCGTGCTCTTGGGGTCGTCCCGTCTGGATTATTGGTGGGGTCACAAAGGTATGCACGATCTACACGTCAGCTGGCGTACCGGTCTCGCCCGGTCGGCTCCTATCACTCAGCGGGCGGCTGCGCCGCGGGGCGGGCCAATCAAGAGCGGCACGCGCGTACTGGTAGGTATGAGGTGAGGTTTCGGTGAGTGGGGAGGGGGATCAGATCCAACAATTCGTACGCGAGTCTGGAACGTTCAGGCCAGCGCTGGAATATCGCTAGCGAAACTGCTTTACGCACTACACATCGATAATGTTAGTTTATATTTTTTTGTTAATAGAAGATTTAACAATCAAAATCACTACATAGCATTATCTATGAACCAAAGTTAAATTCTTTGCAAATAAAAAGAATGAGGTACTGAACAGTATGGTTTTTGATCCAGTCATTACACTTTCCCCAAGTCTTACGTCATCTGTGGTCATATATCATACGTCACTGCAGCCAAAATCAGCCAATCAGCGATTGGAGTTACCGGGTATACCCGGTCCGACTTTTCGGACCTGAATATTATAAATTAAGAGGTTTTCTTGAAATGTGAAAGCAGTCACAAGTCATTTTCGAGCATGCGCCACAACTTGACTATCTCAACTCAAAACCCTATGTTAAAGGTGAACTATTCCCTTTAAGGAGCCATAAGTCAGCAAAACTAAAGATATTGCTTTGCAACTTGGTTTGGATATCTTCTATATTTTTTCTCTAACGTATATTCCATTTTCTATATATTCTTTAAATGTGTTGATTTTCACGGAAAATTTTGGGGGAGGAGGGGTCACAATCCCAAAATGTATACATTCAAAGATAGCCATTTGAAGGAGAATGCAATTTCCTTTCCTTTAACGTTTTTCTTTACAATTTTCATCAAAACTCGCTTTTCTACGGGTTTTCAAACATTTATCGTTTTTACCACCAAAAATTGCATGACATGACGTCATTAAAACGTAATTATCTCTCAAAACACTACATCAATTTCATTGATGTTTTTTAGAAGACAGAGAGATAATGACTCGGGACCTTCACCAGTTGACGAACGCCGGTCGAAAACGGTTCTGTGAGACATTTCATACCGATCAGGCCCAAAGAAGACGACTAATCGGTCTGATAGTGACCAAGGTTACTAGAACATAAGGTTAGGCAGATCATGACATCACTGATACTGAAGCCAATGGGTGCACTATATACGGCCAAAAGTGCACTAAATGCTGTAGAATCGAGGAATTTTCAAATGATGTTAATTGCCAAACTGACCCATTTTCTGGAATCTGTTACGGTCTTTCCCGAATCTCATAATGGTAAGGCAAGCCACATTGTTCCCAGTAGTGTCTTCAGGAGATCATCGCCCAAAAATCGCATTCCACCGTTGGCTCTTATGTTGAAGGCCAACGGGCCATGACTTTGGTGACGTCATCAACTTAAGAATGGTCAAACACTTGGTGGGGCTGATAGTGACCACATCAGCATTAAGGAGGTGTTCAACCTTTAACATGGGTTTTTTTAACTGAGATAGCAGTTTCGTAGAGCAGATCGAAAAATTAGTTATGGCTGAAGAATAAACTCGCAAACGTAAAGGTAGTTTTCGAACAGGATTAGTCTGCATTTTTTCGACCCTCCCCGAAAACAGCTTCGGTAGTTCGCGGCCAGGCGGGCGACGGAGGTAGGACACTCTCTTGACACGTAGTACCTGATCACGACGCCTCGTTAATATCCACTCAGCCGCCCGGGCTGCGCGGCAACCCTTGTCCAGAGACTGTAACTAGGCGTCTGGCGGAGCCAGAACGACCCACCTGCTATCGTTCGATTTCTCGTGAATACAAAGTGAAACTTACTTCTTTCTCCACAATTATCCATCACTTGTCCAAAACCAAAGTCATATTCGAGTTTTGAGCTCAAGATGCACCGTATGGTTGAATTTCAAGACAACTTTCAAGGTGAACTATTTCCTTTAAGACCACTTGTCAGTCTGATAATGTACAGCTAACGACAGCGTTGGCGGCCCAAGTTGCCACAGATCACCGCCTGAGGGAGGGCCTACCCCAGCGAGGAGCGGCCGGCGTGGCAGCTGCAGGCCGCAGAGCCAGCACTCTGCACTCGTGCTGTTATCTGCGCCAGCGAGGAGCGGCCGGCGTGTCTGCAGCTGGCTGCAGGGCGGCGCCAGCACTCTGCACTCGTGCTTGTTATCTGCGGGCGTGGTGGCAGCTGCAGGCCGGCGCAGCAAACTCCGGGACCTCGTGCTGAGTTTTTTTTATTCCTGCCGGGCCAGCCCCCCGGAAAAAAAGGGATGCGGGCCGGCGTGTCTGCAGCTGGCTGCAGGGCGGCGCCAGCACTCTGCACTCGTGCGGAGTGCTGGCGCTGTCACATCTGTGGGCCGTGAGCCAGCACGCTGTCGGCTATTGTTAGCTATTGTTAGCTCATCGACAGGCTCATCGACAGGCGCGCTGGCAGTCGGTCGTAAGTCGCAGAGAACAATACCTCACTACAGAGGCGTTCAGTATTTCTTCAGAGGCGTGCTTGCCTCTGGAGTGAGGTTGGAATCCGGAGAACGTTTTCAGTCAAAACAGGCAGATTACAAGCATTTGAGATGGCGACGGGATCGTAAACACTAAACAGTGCCAGAAGCATACATCCTTTCCCTCCCTCTGATCAAGGGCGGATCCAGGGGGGCAAAGGGGCCATGCCCCCCCAGGTCCTGAGACTATGTTTTCCCCCCCCCCAAACGGTCCGGACGTAAAGCTGTAAAAATAGTTTTTTGCAACAGTCAAAATACAGCCGCCACAGTGAAAAACTCGAAAACTGTACTCGCCGCTCGCGGCATGACACAAAATTAACGCAATTGTTTAATGATAAAAATCGGGAAAATGGGAAAATGAACTAATTAAGTGTCTGCAGTCTCTCCGTGACGGTACCTATTTGCTCTGTGTCCAAGCTGACCAAAATGAATAATAGTGGGGACCCAGGCCAGGGACATCTCCCCAAGCCATTTCGTCCCAGGCCTCCTTCAGATCCTCGTAGAGGACCATTATTGTGCGGAAAAGCCGTTCTGCCGCTTGCCTGTTGTCAAACATTTTGCACTGCTAGCCAATTGTTTGTTGCAGTTCGGCGCATGCATATGTATACAGTTATTATTATTCCATATACCTAAGTTATTAAGCACTTACTACCACCGGACATCATAATTTAGTATCCGAAGAATATATGTATTAAAAACTACATTAATTTCAATATTTGTATCATACTGAAATGTGCTGCCAGGCATAGGGGTTATCTGAGTCTGGTTCCAATATTAAATTGTCGTTTTCCACGACCTAAATTAAACTTTACGCCACTTCGCGGCGTCACATCGGTCGCCATCGTCATAACGAAGCCATCGCCATCGTCTTCGTTTCAAGTAACGGTGAATTGAATGAATAGCATGTTTAGCTTTTTATTCTCTACTAGGCGAACCGCCTATGTTTCTGGGTTTTATTAGGCAAACCCGTACAAATTTCGCGCCGCTTCGCGGCGCTAAATAACAAATACCTATTTTAATATAAAGTCCACCTTACACAATGCTGCAAAGGCTGTCAAACACGCATAAAAATAGGTTCCATTTTTACGTCATTTCAGACCATCCCCACTCAAAAATTATCGGCGACACCCTTGGGTACAGTTGACAATTGAAATAGCTTTGCTCTGGTACTGTAAGGCAATGTCGAAAACAATACAAACTGCCAGCCTTTTCGATAACAAAGAAGCCGAAAAAACGAAAAAAATCAAAAATAAAAAGAAATTAATGAAGAAAATCCCTGTGGTTGGCAAAATAAAGTGGACCAAATCCGGGGAGAAATTCGAAATTGGGGGTAGGTTAGGTCCGCTAAAAATGGTTTGCCCCCCCCCCAAAAAAAAACGGCCGGCTGGATCCGCCCTTGCCTCTGATGAATGAGGGAAGGAGAGTTGTCGAGAGAAGAGCGTGTCTCCATATGAGAACAGCTGTCCATAGCTAATTTTCCCCACATAGGCAAGCCGTATGAATCTACAGTAGCCATGTCCGCACCCCATCGTCTTGTCACTTTGGCTTGGCTCTGCTGTGGCGATCGACACGGTCCGTTCGTTGCGCAGTCTGAGCTGTTTCAACCACTGCCTGACACAGGTCATAGCAGGGCCGCGGACTGGCGGCTGGCGCTCCAATATAGCAGATCGCAGGATCGCAGGTACTGGCCGCTCGCTCCAATATAGCAGATCGCAGGATCGCAGGGACTGGCGGCTGGCGCTCCAATATAGCAGATCGCAGGATCGCAGGGACTGGCGGCTGGCGCTCCAA
>VOPJ01010060.1:39100-66104 GCA_014673585.1 Semibalanus balanoides
CCCCGACAACAGCTTCGGTAGTTCGCGGCCAGACGGGCTCCGGAGGTAGGACACTCTCTGACACGTAGTACCTGATCACGACGCCTCGTTAATATCCGCTCAACCGCCCGGGCTGCGCGGCAACCCTTTGTCAGAGACTGTACTAGGCGTCTGTCGGAGCCAGAACGCCACCTGCTATCGTACGATTTCTCGTGAAATACAAAGTGAAACTTACTTCTTTCTCCACATATATCCATCACTTGTCCAAACCAAAGTCATATTCGTAGTTTTGAGCTCAAGATGCACCGTATGGTTGAATTTCAAGACAACTTTCAAGGTGAACTATTCCCTTTAAGTCTGGTAAGCCGGGCCGCTTTGGGCCCCTTCGTCGCTCCGCCGCTTTCATTGAACTTAGGGGCCCCAAGGGACCCTTGGTCCAATGGGAGGGACACGTGCCCCCCCCCCCTGTGTCCCCCTGCCTGCGCCCCTGCATGGGCATGGCTCAATGGCCACCTTTGGAGCTAATCCTGGTCAGACGGAAGTCACCAGTGAGACAGCATGAAATGTAAATGACGTGCCTTTCACGTCACAAATACGGTAGAAGTCTCGCTGACGATTTCGCCTCGCTGCTGCTGCATTATCACCGTATTGCAGCAGCTTCTGCTCTTATTGCAGCAGCTACTGCTATTCGGTAGTTACCTGTGATATCGCACTTGGAACATGAGAACTGCTGTGTCACCACGAATATTGCAGAACGCGACTGGGGCAACTGTGATCTATTGATCTCTGCGACATTCCCCGTATTGCAGTGTCGACCATGGGCTCCGCCACAAGAGGAGACGGGGAGACGTTTCCCTCTATTTTTGGGAACTTTAAACATTACACCTAAGGACGTTCCATGGACAGATTTGACTTCAAAATGCCTCTGCCCCCCCCCCCCGGCACTCCGGATCTCCCCCCCATACCCCCGTGGCCCTGTGGCCTGGTGTCGACGGATATGTATACCAGGGAAAAGTATTGACCGCATGGTGTTGCGGCTCTATCGGCGTCCTTCCGACCGCGCAATGTTGTGTCTCCCGGTATCGGGGTACCGACTGCGCAATGCTGTGTCTCCCGGTATCAGGGTACCGACCGCGCCATGTTGTGGCTCTATCGGTATCCTGCCGGCTGCGACATGTTACACCGATGTTCGGCGTGATATCGTCCGTTGGTATCCCACACGTCTTAGGAGGGAGGTGTTGTGTACTGGCGCGCTGCCTGTGGCCGGTGGGCCGGCCGGCCCCTGATTGTTAGACTGGCCCGCTGTACAGACGGAGCTGACCCCGGCGGTACCTTCAACCGCCGCGGGCTGGGGAACCGACCCATCTGATGGTCTCTGTAATATACCGATTTTACAGTCACACCGAGGGAGCGATCTGGCGCAGGGCAGATTCCTGTCTTCTGTGCCGGTTATCATCCTGGGCTCGCCCCGCCCCATATAATAACTAATAGGGTGAGAGTTCCAGCACTATGATCCCAAAGAGGATGCGGTGCTTGGTCCACAAAACAAACCAAGTCGCCACCGATCGTCCAGAGGGTGCAGAGGTGACGGCAGCAGCAGCAGACACAACACATGGCTGTATGTGCTATGAAAGAAATCTTTGAAATGTTTGATTTATAATCAGGGGCGTACGAACTCGTTTGAAGTTGGGGGACTGAGGTTGGGGGGCATTTTGAAGTCGATTCTTTTCATGCAACGTCCATAGGCGTAATGTTAGAAGCCGAAAATGTTGAGGGGCAGTGCCCCCCCCCCCCCCCGGCTCGTACGCCTATGTTTATAATATAGGTACATGACTACTCAGCTGGCCTCTCGAGGAACCGTGAGACCTAGTAGGACGGATACTGTGCTGGGACAGACTGGCGCCCATGGATCCCCTGAGGGGAATACCGTGCTCTATTCAATGCTGATTAAACGACTCACTTATCACTTAATCGCCACAATTTTACTACTTTTTATCATTGTGATAAGAATAACTTTTACCTTTACCAAGACACTTCTTTGAATTGGTCTTTTATTCAATGTAATTAAAGTTGTAGTCCATTTTACTAGCAAGTTTTGCTTCCCATTATGTCTTTTACAGCCGGAACAAAAAGGTTTCATTTGCTTAATCGGAAACAATTGACCCGTTCTTTCCCTGACCGAGAAGTTTTTTGCTGTGGGTTTTCCTCCAACAGAATGTCCTGTTGAAAGACGCGACAGTAATCTGAGCAATGCCAGCAATGCAAAAGTACCAAACGATCCACGGCATGTAACCTATTTGTAAATACAAATAACCTCCTTCAGCTGCTTTCCACGAGCGATTCCTCTATAATCCCGACTGCAGACGAGTCAATGCCAACTGTCAGTCTGCATGAATACTAAGCCGTCGGCTGCAGTCCTCGAGACCCCATCGGCTGCTGTGAACCTTATAAACCTATTTAGTAATGACGTCAGGGTTCCAACAACTGACTGTGATAATGTGGAAGAGATAAGAGTTTCATCAGGAGCAACGATTTTGGAGTACCTGCTGTCATTTTGCATACAAAATTCACTGGCTTAGCTTAACATATTTAACATATAAGCTTATAACAATTTTCACTTTACTTAATTTATCTAATGATAATGCATTGAAACTACTAGATTACAGACATCATCGTCTAAACTACTAAATTATATCCAAATGATACCTGTGTTTTGTTTGTTTTGTATTTGTTTGTCCTTTCTTACAAGACGAGTGCCTGCGTTTTTACTTGCATTGTTTCATTTTGGACTATACAATTTGTGAGTATAATTCATAAAACGCTCCTTCTTTCGTTTCATTTTTGTGTTTCATTTTGTGGCTAGATTATTTGAGCATGTAAAACGCTCATTTTATTAAGTAGCCACTAGTGTCGATTTGTTTACTTCCCCCCAAATGATTTCAAATTTCAACATAAGACCTATCTGTTGCATGGTAAGAATGGAATTATAATCCATTAAGTTAGCATTGGGGCCCCCAATCATTTTCAGAAAATGACACTTCTGCTAGTAACCTACCGAAGTTTTTCGTTTTTCCTTATAACTCCCATACATTAATGCTCATAAAATGGAACCAAATGAAAACTTCACTCAACCACATTTTTTTGTTGTTGTTGTTGGGAAAACAATAAGCATTCCAGAATTGAGGCTTCAAGTGAATCCAGTATCTCTAAAGCATTAGCGCAGTCAGCTGTTGGAACCGTGAAGTGACACTAAATAGGTCTACAGTGACTCCACTCTGCGGCTCCCACCCCCTGTATCCCCAGCTCTCCGAGTCGGTGGGGGTTCACTCTGCCAGCCGGGCCCAATGCCTGTCTGTCCGCCGTGTCGCCTTGCGGAACGCGCCGTCGACCGGATGGCACCGTTATAGCCGACCATGTCGAGTGGGGCGGAGGCAAAACTGTGGCCGTCCGACCGGCCGTCGCTGGAATGCGGCGAGGGTCCGCCGTCCGCCGTCCGCCGTCCGCCGGCAGTGGCTCCTCGTCAACGGCCCGGCAGGGTGGCACTGGGTCACCGGGTTCACAGCGGCCCCCTGGCGGCCGTCTACCCGTCTCCGGCTGGCAAGGACACCCGGCGACCTCGGCGACTGATAGCCGGACTGCATTGAGCGAGCAACCAGTCCGTCTGACATTGCAAGGACACGCCGAGGGAGACGGTTGCTGAGATAGTGTTTTTCCAGGATGGCGGGGAGGGAGAGGAAGGAGGGGAGTTTGCGTCTTTGTAGAAGACAGAAGGAAGGGAGGAGGGGAAGTGGGCGTCTTTCCAGAAGAGAGAGGAAAAGAGAGAGGAAGATGGGGAGTGAGCGTTTTTTCAGAATACAGAAGAGAAGGGGAGCTAAACGGGACGTGAGTAGGGAACTTCAACGGGAAAGAGAATACACAATTAAATTTAAGCCGTGATTATATCTGACTCATGTGGGATAAGATCTTTATTGTGTCGTAGGTCTTCTAAAATTCTGACGCAAGGATTGAGTTTCAGTGAAACATACTCGCATGAAATACGTGTTCGACGTACGTGATCCCTACAAGCCGAGGAAGTCACAAATGCGGTGCCGGTCGGGAATGACGTAGCAATGTGGGCGTCCTCGCGGGATGCTTCTGGAAGGATGAGAATGATGATGAGGAGTACACTTCATACTGGAGTTCTCCAGCAAAAAATCTCCTTTAATCGTACGGAAGGATGTGGTGTGCCCGTGTCGCTCCGGAAGGATGTGATGTGGTCTGCTGAAGTCAGCTGTAGAGATGTGCTGGGGCTTTAGCAGGAATCTTTAGCTGTCAATCGGGAAGGATGTGATGCGTCCCTGTGCCTATCTCAGACATAAGCAGAACACTGTCCGTCTGTGATTCTTACATATTGTGAACTGTGCAATGTGCAGGGGTCCAAGAAAGGGTCTTTAGATAAGCCGGTTAACTGAAATGCCGGCTTTCGGCATGGAAATTATGCATCTCTACCGAGTATCTAGAATTCCCGGCATATGAATTAGTTCAAGGTCTACCCAGAATACACAGCTGCCAGACGTCCGACACATACTCAACACTATACAACACTGGCAAGTGGCAATTGTCGTTAATCGGCGCATCCAGCAGTGAAGCACGGCCCACTCGAGGCAGCCTCGTCGAGGTGGGTGGCACGAAACGTTTCAACGAAAACAATAGAGCGACGTTGTAGAAAAGGGCGAAACTGCACCAAGAGAAGACGTGCATACTACTGACTTCCCGAATGAGGGGAATCAGTAGTAATCACCCCGCGTCCCTTTCGTTCCCCGAAAGGGACTCGGGTGTCCTTGCGGGGTTAGTTTAGTAGGACGTGTCGTGTCCTTGCCGGATGAGTCTGGAAGGACGTTTCGTGTCCTTGCGGGGTGATCCGGGAAGGACGCCCACTGTATTTTCCCAGAAAAATTGTACCTACAGGTTAAAACAGGTGTTGGCTACATAAAGACATGCATGGCATGCATCCTACATAGCTTACGAGTACGACTTCAGCATTTAATTACTGTATCGCATGTGATGTTTTTGCAATCTCGAATGACTTGAGCGTTGTTTTGCTGGGACATTATCGAGTCTGTACATGACCCAGCACTTCAAATACATCTTTTGAACTCCTCAGAGTTTCCGTGTGTTGAACAAATGTAACGTTTCAACTCTTTAGAGGATTATACATGGCACTGCTCCCGCTTTTTAAGCTAGCAATGTTTTCAGGCAGATAAAAATATCTAGACATCGGATTTATCCTTTATTTTATATGTCAGTTTCGCATACAACAGTACACGACGGTAAACTTTCACAGTTCCTGTAGCGTCGATTTGTCGAATCAGCCTTACACCGAGAAATCACCAACATACACGTCACTTTCACATTGCCCTCTTTCCACGAGCAGCCATGTATGATATGTTTACCTCATTCTCGAATGGCTGAAATTTGAGTTTTTAACAGGAAAATATCCCCACTTCGTCATATCAATATTTATTATAAATCGCCGACCACTGGTTTTGATAAATATAAAAATATACATGGTTTTATTTACATAAAACGGCATTCCAAATTTTACAGTGTTGAGCTGTTATGATGAATATGTTGGCTGAAATGCCACATGTGCAGTGAAGACTGCTATGACCTTCGCTTCCAGCCTTCCAATTACATTTTGCACAGGGGCGCAGCCAGGGGGCATTTGGGGCAAATTCCCCCCCCGTCGCGGCTCAGAGGGGCCCATCTCGGGTCTGAAGGGGGCCCATCGTGGACTCGTGGGGGACTCAAGGGGGCCTCTGTCGGTCTGAGGGGACCTCTGCCGGTCTGAGGGGGCACTCAGTCGGCTTGAGGGGCCCTCAGTCGACCTGAGGGGGCCCCTCGGTCGGCATGAGGGGCCCTCTGCCGGTCTGAAGGGGCTCTCAGTCGGCCTGAGGGGCCCCTTGGTCGGCATGAGGGGCTCTCTGTCGGTCTAAGGCTCTGTCGGTCTGAGGGCCCTCTGTCAGTCTGAGGGACACTCCGTCGATCTTAGGGGGCCCTCTGTCGGTTTGAGGGGGCTCTCTGTCAATCTGATGGGGTCTTATATAGGCCTCTGTTAGTTTGAGGGAGCCCTCTTTCATCCTGAGGGAGCCCTCTGTCAGCTTGAGGGGGCCCTCAGGTCGACTGAGGGGGCCCCTTCGGATCGGCATGAGGGGCCTCTTGTCGTCTAGGGGCCCTTTGTCGATCTGAGCAGGGCCCTCTGTCTGGGTCTAGGGGGCCCTCTGTTGGTTGAGGGGGCCCTTTGTCAATCTGATGGGGTCTTAAATAGGCCTCTGTTGGTTTGAGGGGGCCCTCTGTCAATCTGATGGGGTCTTAAACAGGCCTCTGTTGGTTTGAGAGGGGCCCTCTGTCGGTCTGAGGGGCCCTCTGTAAGCCATGAGGAGGGCTCTCTCGGTCGGCATGAGAAGGGCCCTTGATTCGGCCTGAGGTATTCTTCTGTCCGTTTGAAGGGTCTGTCTATAGGTCTGAGGGGGCCCTCTGTCGGCATGAGGAGGCCCTCTGGTGGCCTGAGTGACCCTCTGGAGGCCTGAGAGGTCCCTCGGCCAGTTTGAGGGCCCTTTTGATCGACCCGACGGGGCCCTCTGTCAGCCTGAGGGGGACTTCAGTCGGCCTGAGGGGGGTCTGTGTAGGCCTGAGAGGTCCTAGGTCGGCATGAAGGGCTCTCTAGTAGCCAGAGGGGCCCTCTGTGGCCGCCTGATTGAGCCCTCGATCAGCTTAACCCGCGCCCCACTGGCGGGGTTGAAACACCCCCCCTCATGTTTTATCAAGATATACCCGAAAAACTGGCGGCGCGTAGCGCCGCAAAGTTGGGCATAACTATTCCTGATTCTTTCCTGGACCTTTTTGCGAAAATTCAAGTTTCTTGTCGGTCAGGTCAGGTACCAGGTCAGGTCAAGTGACCCTTCCTACAAACGTTCGGGTCGTGCCATGACTGACAGTTTATTAAAGGATTGAATATCAAACTTTTAGGAATACATTAACGTCATTAGTATCTACAAAAATGTTATCTGGATTTTTGGTTATCGGTTGACCTTAGGCCGGGTCATTTTGCGATCTCCCCATTATAAGTCAATGGAGATAATCAAATGCTTTCTTTGTCGATCTATATCAGTCCAGTTTCCTTCTGGATGATGTTATCATATGAATATTATGTTATGCTCCAAGTAAGGTCTGTTCAGGGAACATTTACGGGGTCATCTGAGTCATCCGAGGTCACCAACACCTTTTCGTTCAATAAGTCTGGCCATAATGAAGATAGAGAGCTCAATTTACACCAGTGTGTTTGTCTCGTCAAGACACATTTACTGATATGCAACAATGACCTACTTGGTCATTACTTGACCTTGAACCTGAGGTCATTTTTTAACCGTTGACCTAACATGAACAGATTTGACATATTTCAAAGCGCCTTGACGAGACAAACACGGATCGGCTGTAAACAGTATGGAATATAACGTTTTAGGTAAGAAGTTTATTCACGATTTTTTCTTCTCCAAAATCAGCTTTTTTGACTTTAAAGACCTCTAGAGCATACTATTGACCCTGAGGTCAATTTTGGTCAGGGACATATGTGGCGATTGAAAATTTTCATTGGCTAGCGATTGTTTTGAACGCTGTTTCCTAGATAGCATAGTTTTCCGCGTATTTCTGGGGGTTTTCTGGAGGCGATGTCTAAAAACTTGAAAATTCTGAACCTTCGATTGACCTCTGAATGACGCTGAACTTTTGACGTGAGCGAAAAAAAGTCTGAATAGTTTCGAAATGATTTCGATAACGGTTTTCGAAAACAATGTTTTTTGTTTTGGGTCTACGTCCAGTGGGAGCGGAGTTAGAGGGGGTGTTTCAAACACCCACCCCCCCCCCAATCGGGCGAAACAAATGCAGGGCCCAAGTGGGGCGCGGTTAGGTGGCCTTGGTCGACTGAGGTGGCCCTTGGTCAGTCGGCAATGAGGGCGCCTTAAAGGGAATGTTTCACATTAACATAAGATTAATGAGTTGAGATGGCCAAGTTGTTGGATTTCCTTGAATTAAGTATTGTAAGAAGTTAAACCACCCCAGAGGTCTATATCGAAAGTAAATTTGAGTTTGAATTTTTGACATCTGCAATAAAAATAAGGGCCTAGTTGTATTAGAGTAGCCTCTAAAGCCGATGTCGTCATCCCTTTTTATCAAATGTTGATGAAAGTAGGACCTTGTTTTACATTTGGCTATTACATGTAGCCATACACTAAGTCATACATATTGCAGCGTGAAGGTTTTTTTTATTCAAAAATTCTTCATAATGACGGTCATTAGCCCAAATACTAACTTTGTTTTTCATTAAATTGAGGCACTGTTTGTGAGAAACAAATGTCAGAATCGTGTTCGACAGCAATTACTTCATATTTTGCACCACAAGCGGAGTACATTGGACAACTTTCAGAGAAGTGAAACATTCCCTTTAAAGGGCCACCTGACGTCCTGAGGGGAAGGTCGGCCTGAGGGGCCCCTCTGTCGGCCTGAGTAGCCCTCAGTCGGCAGCAGGAGGGGGCCCTCTCTCGAACTCACCCTCAAGGGGGCCCTCCTGGTGGCTTGTTGGACCCGTCGCCAAGTTGAGGTGGCCTTTGTCAGGGCCGGGCTGAAGAGACCCTCTTGTTGTCGAGGGCTTTAAGAGCCCCAGTCGAACCTGAAGGGCCCCTCATCGACTTGCCGGGTTCCCTCTGTCGGTCTGAGGGAGCTCTTGACCAAATTAAAAGGAGACCTATCAGCCTGTAGTGGCTACACCAGAATAAAGTCAAAATCGTGTTAGGGAAGCACCAATTGCAGAAGGCCCTGCGGTTCATGGGGGCATGATGTATCGTGCGAAGGGGCACATATAGCAATCTGACCGCGGTGATTGGGCACTACAAATGGTCTTTCGTCACTCGCCTGGTTCTGGTTTAGTATCGGTTCCGCAAACCGGCATAATAGGTGAATTCTTACCTCCTCCTACCTCCAAGAAATAAGTTATTTGGTCCCATCCATTATCATTTCTTGAAAAGTCAAGCGAATGTGGCGATTTTTTCATAATACGAATTACTCTATTCTATGTTACTATGTTTGGCTAAGATGGCTTATATCGAGTTCTCCCTCAGTTTTAAAACCTTGGCTTAGCCAATGCCTATGGCTGAACAGTAGGTATCACATGTAGTGGGAGTGGTCTCAAATAAAAACCAGCCGTGCCCCCGGGGCACTGATAAGTGGTCAGAACGGTCGGAGCCGCGTGCTGGATATGCGCAGCGTCTCCAAATAAATTAGTTATTTGGCAAATAATCTTTCAGATTATATTCTTGAATTGGTCTTGCAATGCGGTGGCACAATTAAGAAAATACAAACAGACCATCAATAAAACAATGTGNGCACAGATACTTTCAAGAGAGACTGTACATGACATGCCAGATGTTCATAAGGTCATGAGATGACATCATGACCTTGACCTTATGCGAGGATGAGGGGAAAATAAGCCAGCATTGATATCAGTGGAACGGTTGTGATAAAGCGAATAAACATATTGCATTCGCTACTGATTTATGCTTAAATTGATCTTACATTATATTGATCTTACATGACACGTCATAAGGTCAAGATCAGGTCACGTTAGTTAAGGTCAATTTTTGTTATATAAATTAAGTCCGAATGCTTTGTAGGGATGGCTTTCCGAGGTCAGGACCTGCGCTAAGCAGAGCTTGTTGTGCTGGTCCTGACCTCACCACCCGATCGCGCAAATCCTTTTGGCCGGCAGAATTTAGAGACGAAAGTTTTACGTGCCCGACTTACCTGGACACGGTCCGCCCCGCTCGCTGACCGTCACCTGGGCCTTAGAGTGCGACCGGCTGCCACCGGCCCGCAGGCACCCAGTCAGGAAGCAATAGGCGACGCGCCGAAGCGACTCGAACCCGCGCTGCCACTACAGAGATAGGTCCAGAAGACGCGGCTATCCCACTGAGTTAGCGGGCGACAGGATTGCAGATTGGCATTAATTGACTTGAAAAACAGAATTTTATTCGCTGTCTCACACTCGTTCGAATGATACCTACCAATATTGGCCTATTTCTTGCAAGAATACGGTAAGGTCAAAGTCAGGTCATGTCAGGTCAGGTCAAGTCAGGTCCATGCCCGATGACCTCTATGTAACCATAAGTTATCGTGTCAAACTTATTGTAATCATACCAAAGGTTTTAACTCACTCTATCTCCACCGGGGAGCTGGGTATTGGGTAACCGGCGGAGGCCACAGACACGGACAGTGACACATATGTACAGTCGGTCTATTATGTATCTTCCCTTATTTAGTTACTAAAACTCATCTAATTTCATTTATGTGTACATGAAGGGCTGATTTAAGGTAACATGTCGTACCTATATAGGTAGGTACCACATGTTCCCCTGTATCAGTCCTTCATGTACACAGAAGTGAAATTAGATGAGTTTTAGAAACTAGAAAAGGGAAGATACATAATAGACCGGCTGAACATATTTGATATATATTCAGAGTGGCGCCCCGTGTCTGGCCGGCGGTCGGCAGAGACGTGCCAGCCCGGGCCGTGGTGCAGGTCGTTTTCCCCCGGGGCTGGCCGCGGAAGCCATCACACGGCAGCCGCTCCCCGCAGGGCGGCACTATCGACGCGGCGATCGCCGGCGGCCCCGACGATGGCGCGGCTGACCACTGACACCACTGACACCACTGACACCACTGACCACTGACACCACTGACACCACTGACACCACTGACACCACTGACACCACTGACACCACTGACACCAGCTGACCACTGACACCACTGACGCACTGACACCTACTGACGCACGTGACCCACTGACCACTGACACCACTGACCACTGACCACTGACACCACTGACCACTGACCACTGACCACTGACCACTGACCACTGACCACTGACCACTGACCACTGTCCAGTAATGATCACCTGGGGCGAGTACAGCCGGTCACGCCTCCCATGGCAACACTGATGACAGAGCTGACATGGCGTGTCACAGTGTGACCACGCGCTGTCAGCACGCGTTAACCCTCGATTCAGCTGAGTACCTACACAGTCAACACACCCGTGACCGTTCCGTTAGCTGACCACATGGTCAACAGACCCATGACCATTCTGTTGACCCGCGAGTTACTGGGGAGGGGATATTTTTGCCCCCTCTCGTTATTTTGCAATATCTCCTAACCCAACATCAGTATCGTCACTAACTTTCAGTACTCTCTGTTTCTCTCTTATCAATTTTACATATGTTGGCTGAAGGCAAAATATGAGGTTATGATAGGTTAACCCGCGCCCCGCTGGGGGCGGGGGGCATAATTTGTCCCCTCCCGGATTTTCTTAATCACTCAACAACTATGGCAAGTATCGACATGAAACTTAAGTATCTTATCCTTATACATCAAATTCTACGTCTGTTTAAAAAACAATCGATGAAATTGATGAAGCACTTTGGGAGATAATCAACTTTTACTGACGTTATGTCACGCCTTCTTTGGTTGAAAAACGATAAATGTTTAAAAAATCATAAAAAATATAGATTTAAAGCAAATCACAAACTTAAGGCAACACAAGGTAGAACAAATAGCATTGTCTTCAAAATTGCAATCTTAGATTTGAACAATTTTGAGTTTTTGACCCACACAACAAATATCAAAACCGATTTAGAAAAAAGAAACTGACAAAATCCGGAGTTATAAGTGAAAGAACTAAGTATGAGCGATACGTAAACCAAATTTCAAAGCAATATCTGTATTTTGGACTGACTTGTGACTCCCCAAGTGTAAGTAACTCATGATGCCATTTTTTAAAATTACTTTATATACTTGTATTGACCATATGTAAACAAACAAATGGCAAAGCTGTATTTCTGAGACAAAACTGGAATATAAACTGTATTTTTTCATTTAAATTATTCAATTTCACAATTTGACCTTATATGACCTGACTTTGACCTGTATGGTATCGGGTTGTTAAAATAGCTTCTATTTTCGGATTATACATGTAAAACCATCCATAAATCATGTGTCGCATGACTTTCGAAGGCCTCTTGCCAACAGTAACCTTTTGTGACCCTCTCTTGACCTTCGCTTACAATTTCACTTTTGCTTGATGCAGGAGATTCATTATACCTTGGAGAGCATTTTGCGCAAAAATAGTCTCAACCTAAGGCTTTGGATAGAAAATATGACCAAAACACTAAAATATCTCCATTTTGACCTTTTACCTGACCGTGACTTGACATGACACGCAGCGCCCCGAGCTCTTTCATATTCCGCTTGGAAGTGGGAGAGTGGACTCGGTGAAGAGGGGCTTCGAAATTCACCTGCCACAACTATTTAACTCCCTCTCTCGCAGCAACCCTCGGTCTGATATATTCCTACCATCGCGCACTCTTAGGTCAGATATCTCGGTGTTCGCTGACGATCAGGGCACCTACCTAAGTTAGAGGTGGCTGCTGCGACCTTTTTATCCTGCGCTCAGTCATCGGCATTGGCTCAGTCATTGGCAGTCATTGGCTTCTATCAGTCTCTTGTATTATATATACATCTACATATTTTAATGTTTTGTCCTGTACTTTTAGGGTTTTTGCCTGTACTTTTAAGGGTGCGGCTAACTGGTGGGTGTGACAATAAGCGCATGCGCAGTAATGTGCCTGCACCGGGGCACTTCCGCGCGGAGAAACGAAATACCATCAGAGCCGCGAATGCTGCCGGTGTCGCGCATCGCCACGCTCCGGATTCTCCGTCGAAGCTAGGCACCGTTCCCGAAGCCGCATTGCCTAGGGACAGTTTAGAATAGGTAACACACTAGCTTTAGATTAGGTAAGTTGTTTTTTATCGTATTTTCTTCTTCTTTTCCTCCGTGGTTCACACACTGCCAAACAAATTTTTGACTCTTAAAGGGAATATAGCACCTTTAACATTAGTTTTTAACTGAGATAGCCAGATTGTCGGTGTGCTAGAGAAACCCCAAAAATCCGAAAGTTTTATCTCCTCCAAATTTTTCGCGACCTAGTTGCTGAGTTTTCAACGCACACAAACCGTGTCATGCGACCGGTGTGGTCATTTTCAACGTCACAAATCCGTACGTTTTTCGGCATACGTCATCAGTAGTTACTACCACTGTGATTGCCACCGCACTTCGCTTTTTGAAGCCGCCCAGTATTTGGCAGTACTTGCCGTTCCGCCCCGCCGCCACCGACGGTCGTCAGGCGCTCGGCACACTAGTGGTTCACGTATGCGTGCCCCCACGTCCCTACCTGGCGCGAAGCGAGCGCCGTCCGACCCAGCCAGTCGCGTTTCTCGCCTACCGGTGCACCATCGTGCGTGCCGCACAGCAGCTGTCACTGGGCGGGCGCAAAGTTTGCCCGTTCGATGCTCTTGTGACGACACAACTCGCTTGGTGACCGCAAGATTGGTGTGACGTCACAATGTAAACATATTACTATTTTCAAATTACAACAAAATTCTGACTTTTTCGCAAAAAGAATGCCAGGACCGTAATCAGGGCATTCTTCTCCATCATTCTACATACTTTTCCCAAGGTGCTATATTCCCTTTAACTTTATTCTTGGCTGCTGCCATGGCAGAGGCAGCCCCCCTGATACCCGTGACCGTTCCGTTACCCGTGACACACCCGTGACCGTTCTGTTAGCATTTGACAGAGCATCGATCAAAAACCAATTTGTCACTGAATAGGTATACATTGCCAAATACATCATCGATTTCGCCATATAACAGTTAGTTTGCAAACTACACTAGTTTGCGTTGCAAACTAACTAGTTAGTTGCATCTAACTGATGTTATCATACAACTGTAACATATATATTGTATGTGTATGTCTGTATGAAATATATATGACCATACGTAACTCAGTATGCGCACTCGCTAGTGTATCGTGCATCATTTGGACCATGCTTTCACGGTCAGTAGAACGAAAGATACTATTAAAGGGAGACTAGATGATAGCGACTTGATGATAAGGTTCACATTAAGTTCGCTTTGCTACAAGCTGAGAGATAGCCACTCGGTAGATTCGTGCGTCATCGGGGGATCCTGTGCTGAGAAACACCCCAAATCCGAAAGACATTTATTTCCGCTCCGCAAGAGCAGACACTGATAGTCGAGTCCTGAGAGTTATTCAACGGCAAAAACCGTTGGAGCTCTAAGTGGGTGGTACATCAATGCTCTGTCAACGTTCGCTAGTTAAGAACCGAGATCCGCAGACTGACCGCACTATGTTCAGTTAACCCTTGCGTACCCGCCCCGACCCGCCACCGACGGTCGGTCAGGCGCTCGGCGGCACTAGTGGTTCACGTATCGTGCCCACACGGTCCCTACCCGGCGCGAGCGAGCGCCGGTCGACCCAGGCCCAGTCGCTTTCAACGCCTACCGGTGCAACCCACGTGCGGTTGGCGGCACAGCAGCTGTCACTGGCGGGCGCAAAGTTTGCCGTTCGATGCCTCCTTGTGAGACACAACTCGCTTGTGACGCAAGTTGGTGTGACTCACATGTTAACATTTACTACTTTTCAAATTACAACAAATTCTGACTTTTTTCGCAAAATGAATGCCAGAGACCGTAATCAGGGCATTCTTCTCCATCATTCTACATATTTTTCCCAAGGTGCTATATTCCCTTTAACATAAGATAGAATTTAGCTTTTCCCTTAACGAAACACTTATCGTAAAATAGGCCCTCTTTCCTTTGTTTTCTCCGGGTTCACATAAACCGGTTAACGTAACTTTTGATACCTGGTCAAAATTGCCAGATGTAATTTCCCCCCCCCCCGGAACATGGCTCTAGGCCACTCCGGGGGAAAAAAATGCCAGTGTCGCGTGCAATGCGATCTTCACCCTGTACGCCGAAGGAATTTGGCTGAGTTACGGGAAAAAGGGTATTGAATCTTCACAAGATAATTGAACGACCTGTCTTCTGAAAGCAGTTGCATCCTAATCGGTTAGATGGAATCTGATATATAATATGACTTCCAGAAAATGGGTCATTAAACAATCGGTATGGTGCGTCTGCATAGAAGATCTTACAAACAAAACAACCAATTGCTGCATTAAGGTTTTTGACGGCAAATTCTGAAGCGAACCACACTCAAGGGTATACCGTCAAAAACATTATGCAACAACAGGGGCGCAGCCAGGGGGGGCATTTGGGGCAAATGCCCCCCCCCCCGTCGCGGCCCCGAGGGGCCCATCTCAGATCTGAAGGGGGGCCCATCTCGGGTCTGGAAAAGGGGCATCGTGGACTCCGGTGGCGGACCTCGTGGGGCCCTCTGTCGGCCTGAGGGGACCTCTGGCCGGACTGAAGGGGCCCATCAGTCGGCTTGAGTGGGCCCTCAGTCGACCTGAGGGGGCCCCTCGGTCGGCATGAGGGGCACTCTCCGGTCTGAAGGCGGACTCTCGATCGGCCTTGAGGGGCCCACGGTTGACCTGAGGGGCCCCGGTTGGCATGAGGGGCCTCTGCCGGATCTAAAGGGGCCCTCAGTGGCCATTAGGTGCCCCTTGGTGGATGAAGGGCTCTCTGTCGTCCCTAGGGGCTCTCTGTCGTCTGAGGCCCTCTGTTCGGTTTGAGGGGGCCCTCTGTTAATCTGATGGGGCTCTTAAATAGCCCTCTGTTGGTTTGAGGCCCTCTGTCGTCTGAAGGGCTCCTCTATAAGCATGAAAGGGCTCTCGGTCGGCATGAGAAGGCCTTTGTTGGCTAGTAATCCTCTGTCGTTTGAAGGGGCTGTCTATCGGTCTGGAGGGGGCCCTCTGTCGGCATGAGGGCCCTCTGTAGGTCTGAGGGCCCTATGTGTGAAGAGGGGCTCTCTGGTGCCGAGGTCCTCGACCAGCTTGAAGGCCAGTTTCTAGCACGGGCCCTTGTCCAGCCTGACGAGGCCTCTGTCGGCCTGGGTGCCCTCTGGGCTGGCCTAAAGGGATCTGTCGGCCAGCTTGAGGGGCCCTTTTGATCGACCCGCATGGGCCCTCTGTCGCGCCTGAGGGGGGTCTATGCTAAGGCCTAGGGGTCTTTATGTCTGCATGTGGGGCCTGTAGCCCGAGGGGTCCTCTGGCCGCCTTGAAGTGGGCCGCTCGATCCAGTTTTAAGGTTGGGTCTTGGTGGGCCTGAGGGGCCCTAGTCGATGAAGGCGTCTTAAGGGCCCTCTTGAGCGGCCTGAGGGCTCCTCTGTCGGCCTGAGTAGCCCTCAGTCGGCAGCAGGAGGGCCCCTCTCGACCTCAGTCTAGGGGGGCTTTGGTGGCTTTTGTCCAGGCCTGGTCTGATGAGACCCTCTGTTTGTCCGAAGGGCCCTAAGGGCCCCCAGTCCGGCCCTGGAAGGAGCCCTCATCGACTTGAGGGGCTCTCTGTCGGTTTGAGGGAGCCCTTGGCCAAATTAAGGAGGAATTTTACTTAGGCCTGTAGTGGCTACACCCAAGAATAAAGAAAGTTAAAATAAGTTAGCGAAGCTAAAATATTAGGAGGCCCTGTTGTTCACGGAGGCATTACTGTATGTCCAAGCTGTCGTCCCATTTATCACTGACCGCGGGTAATTGGCAATACAAATGATCTTTTCGTCACTCGCCTGGTTCTGGTCTAAGTATGGTTCCGCAAATTCAGCATAATAAGGTGAACATGCCCTCTTCCCCCTACTCAAGAATAAGCTATTGGTCCCAATCCATTTTCATTCTTTGAATAGTCAACGATTGTGTCGAGTTTACTCATAACTTTTAATTACTCTTTTTCTACTATGTATGGCTTAATATCGGAGTCTCCCCCAGTTTTTTAAAACTTGGCTTAGCCAATGCCGATGGGCATGAATAGTAGGTATCACATTGTAGTGGAAATGGTCTAAATAAGAACCAGTCGATGCCGGGGTACTGAAAGCGGTCAGACGGGCGGAGCCGCGTGCTGACATGCGCGGCGTCTCCAATAAATTAGTTTTTTGCCAAATAATCCTTCAAGATGCGTATTCTGGAATTGGTCTGCAATGCGGTGGCACAATTACAAACATACAAACAGTCCTTCAAATAAATAAAAATGTTGAATTACAAAGGGCGCCGAAATCAATGCAGAGAAGAAAATGGAGTGGAAAAAACTAAGAATTCAGTTTTTTTTCTGCGATTTTTTTTTTTTTGGGGGGGGCCATCCAGCCAGTGCTGGGGGCCCCACTATTTGTTTGGTGGTGGCCAAACAGCAGAAAGAATCAAATATAAACAATATAACTCGATAAACAAAGGATAAACATAAACAGACAAAAAAAAGCAAAAAAAAAATAAAAACCATCAGGCGAAACTATGATAGACAGATCCTCTTTGGCCCCCCCCGCCCCGTCGCAAAAAATCCTGGCTGGCCCGCTGTGCAACAATTGGTGATTTTTGTTGTTGTAATTCTTCTATGCAAACGCATCATACCAATTGTTGAATGACCCATTTTCTGGAAGTCATATTAAATATCAGATTCCATCTAACCGATTAGGATGCAACTGCTTTCAAACGACAGGTCGTTCAATTATCTTGAACGATTCACAGAGGCATAGTCAGGGGGCAATGGGGCCATGGCCCCTCTCCGGAGGTCTGGCGGGCCCCTCTGGCGACCGAGCGAGGAACCCTGGAGCCGAAGTCCCCAGTGTTTTGGATGGTGTCAGGCGCCCGCAAAACGCCTTACGTGGCATCAAAAACCCTCTGTCGGTCTGCGGAGGCCCTCAGTCGGCCTGAGGGGCCCTTGATTGGCCTGAGAGGGCCCTCGGTTGGCCTGAGGGGACCCTCGGTCGGCCTGAGGGGCCCTCAGTCGGCATAAAGGGACCTCTATCGGTCTGAGGGACTCTATCGGTCTAAGGGGCCCTCTGTCGGTCTGAGGGGCCCTCTGTCGGTCTGAGGGACCCTCTGTCAATCTGATGGGGTCTTATGTAGGCCTCTGTCGGTTTGCGGTGCCCTCTGTCGGTTTGCGGTGCCCTCTATCGGTTTGCGGGGTCCTCTGTCGGTTTGCGGGGCCCTCTGTCGGTCTCAGGGGCCCTATGTTGGTCTGAGGGGATCCTCTGTCGGTCTGAAAGGGCCTTCTGTCGGTCTGAATGGGCCTTCTGTCGGTCTGAAGGGGCCTTCTGTCGGTCTGAGGAGTAGGCCTGAGGAGGGGTCTCCGGTAGGCCTAACTGGCCCTACAGAAGCCTAAGTGGCCCTCTGGTCGCCTGATTGAGCCCTCGACCAGCTTAAGGTGGCCCTTAGTCGGCCTGAGAGGCCCTCAGTCGACATGAAGGCGCCGGAAGGGGTCCGGTGTGGGCCTGGGGGGGGTTTCCGGCCTAAAGGGGCCCTCTGTCGGTATGAGTAGCCCTCATTCCGCAGGAGGAGGGCTACTCATACCGACCCTCTCTCGGCCTGAGGGGCCCTCTAGTGGCTTATGGGGACCCTCAGCTAGCTTGAGGCGGCCATAGTTAGGCCTAGGGAGACCCTCTGTCTTTCCGAGGGGCCTCAGTTGGCCTGAGAGGCCCTCTACCTACTTGAGAGGTACTCTGTCGGCCTGAGGGAGCCCTTGGCCAGCCGACAGGGGTGCAGGAGTCCTCAAAAGTTGGGGGGGGGGGCAGAGGCATTCTGAAGTCGATTATTTCCATGCAACGCCGTAGGCGTAATGTTAAAATCGGACAATGTTGGGGGGCGGCGGCCTCCCTGTCCTCCCGGTTCCTGCGTCCTTGCCAGCCGAGGAGTTTCTTGCTCAGCCTGCAGTGACTACACCCAGAATAAGTAGTTGAAATCGTGCTAGCAAAGCTAAAATATGTAGAGGCTTGTGTCTATGGGGAGCATGCTGTATGTATGTGCCAGGGGGCCCATATCACAGACCGCGGGTACTACCTAGGCGAAATCCTGGATACGCCTTTGGTCATTGCTCGTCTTACATACGAGCGATGACCTGTTACCGAATGCTTTTTCATCGCTGACGAAGGGTGTTACAATATACCCAAAAGCTCTGATTTTAGTATTTGTATTGTGGAAAAGTCCTCTTTGTGGTAAATATTCATATCGATATCAACCACTCAACATCTGTTTTTCGAGGATCCCAGAGAAGTCCCTGAACAGGTCGGCAGGGCGTTGAAAAGGTCGGAGGGGCCACTAGACAATTTGAAGTGACTCTGGGCCTTTCAACAGTCAGAATGCAGCTGTCTGGTAGAAATAACTCAAAATTTGCGCCGCTCCGCGCCGCAATCAACTACAAATGGTATAACATGCAGGTGAAAAATCGTGCCGTTTCTCTTTGCATATTTGGGTTATGCTGCTAATTTCCTATATGACTGGGCAAACCAGTTAGCTTCGACACTTTTTTTACAGCACTTATAAACGCACAATAACACGTTTAGAGGTCCGAACCATGCGCAATGTGACGCATTGATGAGAATTTCGGTGGACAAATTATAAATGTTTTAGAAATGGTAAGATAAATCGTGTTTTTGGCAAATTGCGAAGGAAAAAATGAATTATTTTCCACATTTTTATCCCAGATTTGCCTAACTTTGATATGTTGACCCCAAACCTCACCCACCCACATAAAAACGTCCAAACCTTATGTGCCGTTGTTGTACAGCACACTACTGTTTTAGTAATGTGGGCCACCATTGACTACATGGGCCCCCTGATCCCATTTTCCCCCTCTCCCTGGACGAAATCCTGGCTACGCCCCTGACGATTCAATACCTTTTTTCACGTAGCTCAGCCAAATTCCTTCGGCGTACAGGGTGAAGATTGCATTGCACGATACACCGGCAGCATTCGCGGCTCTGATGGTATTTCGTTTCTCCGCGCGGAGGTGCCCCGGTGCAGGCACATTACTTGCCGCAGCGCTCATTGTCACACCCACCAGTTAGCCGCACCCTACTTTTAAGGGTTTTTATATATAAAAAATATCTGTACTTTTAGGAGTTTTGCCTGTACTTGAATAAAAATTTTCTGTGTACTTTTAGGGTTTTTGCTTGTACTTTTAGTTTGTTTTGCCTGTACTTTTAGGCTTTTGCATGTTCTTTAAGGTTTTTGTTTGCCTGTACTTTAAAGGGATTATACGAGTTTCCGTCCTGAAAGGAAATGCACTCTTTTGCAGTTGTATGTGCTTAAAACCATCGTGTTATAGACAATGAGAGTGACCTCGTTGCGGCATTTAATCCATTATTTCAGCGAATTAATCAGTCGTTTAAACTTTGACATTTTCAAGTACTTTGTTCTGAATAACGAGTACTTGATTCGTGGATTTACTTGGTCCACCACTTTTAATATCATCTATCCTTGGGCGTGCATAGCTCCGGGCGTAAGTAGAGACGGCTGTCTATACCTCAGCAAGTACTTGCAAAAAGTACGGCCGGGTGGCATCCACCGATCACTTTGAAACCGTCCTTAGCGTAAAGAAGATGCAATTTTTCCAGAAAAAATGTGGTAACCCGTGGGCCTTTCTCTACCACGCTTTATTAATAGTATCGTTTTTACTAATGTTAACTCAATTATCCTGGAAAAAAAAACGTATATATCCCTTTAAGGTTTTTTGTCTGCATCAGTGTCATATTTTTACATTTACTTTTACCAGCGATGTGATATCTCATTTATTGTCTGACTCTGCGATGTGTGTAGATATTAATTTGACTTCAACTATAATCGGGCCCCTGGCCTGTAGCTGTTCTATCCTTAATACACATACACATAATACACATGTGACCTTATTTCGGAAATTTCGCGTATGCTATGAATGCGTATTATGGCGAGGTTTCGATTGCCGTCTTGCACGTCTCGGCGGTCTCGCTACGGTTATTGGTTCGGAAGATAACGAGGAGGGGTAGAATCTGCCCCCAGCGGGGGCAGATTGTTCGGCTGGATATACCTCAGCGGGGCGCGGGTTAACCGGGAATGACGTTATAGTGACGTCATGTTCTGCAGTTTTGTTTAAAAACAAGGGTTTGCGGAAAATGTTTTCAAAAATACATTAGTTATATGAAAAATGTCAGATAAAATCAACTGTAATATATCAAATGACTGTAAATACCCTCGGCTATCAAACTTACTTTCTCGGATTTTTAAGTTTGTTGAAATTTAAAAAATGTTGAGATATACAAAAGCAAAAATGTTTCATTTTTACATCATTTGCAAAACAAATCAGAATTATCCAACAACCGGAATTTATATAATCGAGACGTGTCCGTTTAATTTGTGTACCAATTTTTAAGTCGATGTCGTCAAAAATACTGACGTATGATGACAAAAATCGACCAATTCTCACAAAATTACCATGCATTTTTTAAATACTTCTATAGAACAAACACTGTTCTAAGGACATTTGTGGCTTTAGATGAAAAACAAACCCGTAAACTTGTGTTACAACGCATAACAAGCGCTTCACATCGTGTCCAGTGAGGCGACTGAACCAGTCCCTTCTAGCTTTGGCGTGACGCGGCCTCGACCTCTGCCAACTCCTCTCGTCTGGGCTCCTTATCTGACTTATCTGAAAGACAGACGCCCCGAGGGATAGGCAGAGGGAGACAAAAAAAACATTTTGCTGGATTTTGCTGGAGGAGCATCTGACACCGTTCCTCCAGCGAAGGCTTTGAGTCGGCAACTGGGAACGCCTGAGCAAGCCCCCTTAGTTACGTCCTTGATACTCCTTTACATACATAGGTATTAGGTTAGGATACATTTTAAACGTGATAATGACGAACATAAGTGTAATACAGAAATAAATTAATAAAATAATATCATGGTGAAGTTGAATACAAATTATCGATTTCAACACGCTTATCAACGAAAGTCCACGCCTGTGATGTCGATTTTCGGAAGCTATCGGGGGACCGAACAGGAACGGAGCGATGGGATCCGCCGGCGCCATAGCTTTACCACCAGTAAGACGCCTTAAACGGCGAAGGACGAGCGAGTCCGAATATAATCCGCGTAATCTTATCCACCCGTCCAACGAGGTTCGTCCCTTGTGCAAAGCATGTATTTGAATTATTTTCGTTCGTGTTGTTTTGCCGTCGCAAATAGATCCGAAACTAAATCGATACTTAAACTAAATAGGTTTTTGAGGCGTTCATTTTAAATTTGCATTAATAAGCTTCATCGTTTGTAGGCAAAATTCATTGTGGGTGGTATTAGATGGATTTGATGGCCGCTTTACATCCGCATCATTTTTATCGTCTGCACCCTTTGGTTTGAAGCTACGGCGGTGTAATTAAGGAAATATTAATAAAATCGTCAATACAAGTATTACAGACAGATTTTAATACGTGAAATACTGCATGACACCTAAATTTTTGAGCATTTTAGAGACGGTACTTGGTTCTACATATTGGTGTTTGTTTCATCGCTTTACATCCCATAGGTGCTGAGCACTGATTTAAATTGTGAAGACGTCATACAACTATGATTTGCGCTTATATAGCCAGTAGCTTTGCAGGTTCCACGCGCCGCTGATCGACACATAGTGCATACGCCGGGCGGATCGTTTTCTCTACGCATCTGTGTTTGACCCGTGTCTTTACGACTTTTGGTTGCCGAGATATAGGTCCGGTATTGCAACCGATGTGTGCAGGTAATTTCGTGGACGGAACATTGGGGTGCACGTGGCGCACGTGCAGTGTGACCAGAGTGACGCTGTGCAACATTGCCAGTGGTGTGGTCCATCCAGCGTCCACAACCAAATTTTAGCTTTAATAGTCCAGCCGTTTTCCTCAGCTAAGCAGGATAATCTTTCTGACACCCCTGACCGCGGCACGTGTCCACGCGCCGTGCTGACCCATCACATGAGAAAAAACATGTCAATAATTCATAAGTCATTGCATGGGGCTATCATATGGCGAAGACCGCTTGTCATCGGAAATGCGGGGTTCAAAAAATCATAAGCTTCTGACAGCGTCGCGGTCTGGCCCGGCCGGGCCGGGCCCGGCCCGGCCGGGTCGGCCGCTTATAGTGAGAAAAATCCGGTATTCAATGAGGACTGCTCCGCGCTTCGCGCTCCGCTCGTAATTAAACAGTAAGGACGCCTTAAAGCGGCGAAAGGACGAGCGAAGTCCGAATAAATCCGCGTCAATTTATCACCCGCTCTAACGGAGGTGTCTTGTGAAAGCATGCATTTTAATTATTTTCGCTGGTGTTGTTTCTGCCGTCGCAAATAGATCCGAACTAATCGATACTTTAAACTAAATAGGTTTTGAAGCGTTATTTTTTAAATTGCAATTATAAGCTCATAGTTTGTAGGCAAAAAATTAATTTTTGGGTGGTATTAGTGGATTTGATTGCGCCTTTACAGCCGCATCATTTTTATCGCTAGCACCCTTTGGTTTTGAAGCTACGGCGGTGTAATTAAGGAAATGATTATAAAATCGTCAATAAAAATATTAACAGACCAGATTTTAAACAGTGATACTGCATGCAAACCTAAATTTTTGAATGCATTTTAGGGACGGTACATTGGTCCTACACATTGGTGTTTTTGTTTATCGCTTCAACGTCCCCATAGGTGTTGTCCTGAGCTGATTAAATTGTTGAGACGTCATAAAACTATCATTGTCGCTTGCATACAGTAATTTGCACGTACCACGCCCGCTGATCGACACAATAGTGCATACGCCGGGCGGATCGTTTCCTCCTACGCATCTGTGTTGACCCGTGTCTTTGCGACTTTTGGTTGCCGAGATATAGGTCCGTGTATTGCAACGATGTTTTGTAGTAATTTTTTGTGGACGGAACAAAAGGGGTGCACGCGCGCACGTGCAGTGTGACCCTCCAGAGTTTTACTGTGGCAACATTGCCAGTGGTGTGGTCTCCAAGCCTCACACAAAATTTTAAGGGCTTAATAGGTCCACCGTTTCTCAGCACAGCAAGGATGCATACCTTTTATGAGAAACCCCCTGAGCGGCACGTGTCACGCGCCGTGCTGACCCATCACATGGAAAAAACATGTCCAATAATCATAATGTCATTGGACATGGGGCTATCATATGGCGAAGACCGCTTGTCAATCGGATGCGGGGTTCAAAGATTAAGCTTCTGAACCCGCGTCGCGTCTGGCCCGGCCGGGCCGGGCCCGGCCGGGCCTGGCGGGCCCGGCCGTGGTCCGGCTACCCCGCTTATATGTGAGAAAAATCCGGTATTCAATGAGGACTCGCTCCGTCGCTTCGCTGCTCGCTCGTACTAAATCTTTCGTACATTAACAATTTCCTGAAAGAATAAAACATGAACATTTTTTTAGCAGTTTTTACCCTGGGCTGGTGTCACGGCGCACTTAGTCGTGCCCGTGGAGGCGTCTGACGCCCCCCCCCCCCCAAAAAATATTGTATTCCAATGGGGATTAGGTAGATCCACAAATCCGTTACATAGCTCATGTAAATTCATGTCGAATTGTCACATCGCTCAAATCAAACACTGTGGCTGTGGTTCGACCGCAAACTTCTCTGAAGTGGCACTTCTCTGGTGGCACTTGACGTGACCTGGTAGATTCACCAGAGATGAATATAATGCCAAAACACTCAATAAGGTGCGCATTTCAGCCCGAAATAGCAGGCTCTGTTGCCAGAAACTGTGGTGCTGCACGCCGCTAATTTTCCAGAGAAAAAAAATAGTGTGCGTCCCCAACCATGAAGTAACAGGTAACTCCTCTAAAACGTCCCACCCTCGGCTCGGCACCACACGATTTGTTTGCAAAAGCAAACAGTCACACAAATTTTTGGACAGTTTTCAAACCAACGTTTTTCGACTTTTTAAATACGCTGGTGGGTCAAGGGCTTAATAAGAGCCGTCATATCCCTTACACAATAAAACAAAAATATAAGTTAATAATTTTTATACGTTTGATTTTCGACTAAAAGACTATTTCATTAATAAAATAAACGGTACAATAAGTAACTTCTCATAAAATTTTCGTACTAAGCAGTGCAGATCCAACTCATGCAATAGGTATAAGGTATACCTTGCAATGGAAAATGGTATCTCTATGGAATGGAAAACGAAGGCATCAAAATTCCAAACTAAGAATAGTTGTTACCTGGTTGATTGCTGTTGATTGCTGATTACTGTGCAACTTATCTCACATCTCACGGTTAGAGGTTTACTACGTTGTAATTGACGTTTGGTAATTGAACATAAGAGTTTTGTGTTTTCAACGCTTTTCGAATTTTTCTTTCACCATGATGTCATATTGCTTTCGAAACGAAATACACGAAACTCGGGCGGTCGTCCTACCGAAGCATCGGATATTGGCTGATACTGATGACTGATATTGGCTCAACGTCGGCATGTGTTTCGATAGACCGGCATTCATTATCGGTCATGTCTGCCAAATGCTGGCACACAGCCCTACAATTTATCTCGTTGGATAAATGCGAGTGAAATCAGTTATACAATCGAAAGTATGGCTGTGGGGGCCGACGGCACCTTTGGGGAGCAGAGGGCCAGCCCCCAGAAGGAGACAAACAGCTAAACAAAAATACGAAGGAGGTAAGAACATTGCTTTCGCCGATATTCCCTCAGGTTTCGTCGTGTGATGTGATGAAAGTGGTATTTTCGGTAGTCTATGTTCCTAGAACCAACGAATTCATCAGAAGCTTGGTTTTCCACGAATCACCGTGGCTGAAACCTGTTAACTTCAGCCATCAGGTGTATAGGCGATTAGGCGAGTGCAGTGGATGGCGACCTTTAGTGAGTGCAATAAATTGCTGACAGTTTCGCAGCTGAGAAGAACATTAATAATTCCTGGCTCTGTTCCCGACACAAGATGTACGTTTGTACTTTTTTATCATTAGCTAACAGTTCTGAGATTGCCGAGCTATTCGTCTTTTTAGACATAGGAACAGAACCAAACCACTGATATTCCTTTGAGAATCCCATTGTCATGAGAAAAGGTGAAATATTCCCTTTTAAGGGAATGTTTCACCTTGTATTGGTTTTGAACTGAGATAGCCTTTATCTTTAGCCGTTATTGAAAAGTATAAATTTGCTCCACGCAAGGAAGAGGGTTAACCCTCGCCCTGCAGTCACTTTGTCCGCCCCTTCAAGAATAGCGAGAAAACGGCAGCGCCGCCAAATTTTGCACAGCTTTTGGTGCATCAATGAACCACATTGTGTGAGAGTGTTAACTTCAGGTAGTCTCAGGTCAGGTAAGGTCACCAGGTCACGTCAAGTGACCTTACTTCCAACAATGTTTGTGGTCGTGCCAAAGCCACAGTGTTTGTTCCAGATTTGAAACTTGCAGGATTTCATAAGGTCATAAGTGCCTACTATTCATTTGTCTCGGATTTTATGTATCGGTGACTTAAGGTCAGGTCATTTCGTGACCTCCCCATTATAAGTTAATGGGAAAATTATCAAATGCTTCCTTTTCAGATAATATGGATAGGAACAAGCTAATTATTTTACAATAATGTTATTTCATTAACTCATTATTGATGACTCAGATGCAATTATTGTCCAGAGACCCCTGCAAGGCCGAATAAGGTCATCTCAATTCTCAGGTAACTAGCATTTTTTGTCGATTTCTTAAGCACCATGAAGTCCGTTTTGTATTTATTCGCGCCCAGTCGCCCAAAATCATCGTTCAAAGTTCAGTTTTCTTCCAGCCAATGAGCTTGACGAGTCCGCCACCACTACATAAAAAAATGCAACGTTGTGCACCTATAGAAAATGATGATATTTTTTGCTTAAGCATTCTGTCGAAATTTGTAATGTCAGAAAACATTTCATGTCTTATTATGCCTGACTTAAGCTCATGAATAGGCATATAAAGGAGAGGTTTTGACCAAAGGGAATGGTTTTGACCGTAGGATTTTTCGCTCTAACCGTTATTAAACTTTTCTCCAACAGAGTTTTCTTTTGTATCGGATTGTTTACATTGTTTTAAGGTACTCCCTGTACAGTGTTGTTTACAAATACGGAAATGTATGAACTGTGCTGAATTTGGCGCTCAATCGCTGCCATATCATCTAGTGGTGTGTGGAAATCGCAAACCAATTTTATATTATTATGAAAATGAAATA
>VOPJ01010061.1:0-51114 GCA_014673585.1 Semibalanus balanoides
ATGATGCGTAGATGCTGCCTAGATAAATGTACTCTGCCAAACCATATGTTCACGCTTTGGGGCACTCCAGTCTCTAAGTAGACCGACCACTGATTTCGGTTGACCGGCCGGCCGCAGCGTCCACTAGGAGTGACCTAATCCTCAGACACGTACTGTCTCCGTTATACGCAGCGAATTTGACGAGGAAATGATTGGCTCCTGCTATATTGTGGGCTGGAATATGCGACGTTGCTGGTTTGTGACGGTTTTCAAGCTCGTTCGTTAGTTTCTATCGAAGTTATGTCGAGTAGCTGCTTAAAGGGAGTGTGCCTACTCACATTGGTCATGTGGAGTTGTTGACACTAGTCTGTAGAACATATTTTTCTGATATTTTAGCCATGTCTTCATTTCTCCCAGATCACTGTTGAGTTTGCTAGATTATTTCCTAGAAATGTCGCCAATCACAATTCCTGGCAGAATATTATATTCAATAGTCGCCATCGAATTGTCTTTCGCACTATGAAGCATTGCTCTGGTATTACAACGCTTAAGCATATATGTGTAGCTATCCAGTGGCCGTTCTATATGATAACATTTGTTCGTTCTACTCTGTTTATAGTGACGATCGTTTGAAGTTTTGAAACATAGAAAGGTCATAATGCAAACAGAAATGATATAAATTCAACTAATAGGGCTCCAGACGTAAGTTTTTAGTCGTAACCATTATATCAATTAGTCAGTAGCTTACTTACCGTAATAAAAATATATTTGACATTTCAAAAGAGTAGGCACACTCCCTTTAAACGTATTTTGTATTAAGTTGCACGGATCAACATCAACAGATACGAACGCAGATTCGGGTTGTGATCTTGAAAGCAATAGTACAGACACAGCATGAGGCTGCGTTCGCCGAGCACATAGCGTTGGCCAAGCCTGAGTCAACCGGAGCATGAGGTTATCTGAGCCTGCACCAGAGATGTGCCTGAGTCGCCGTCCACCATCGGCGGGAGCCGGATAACTGAAAAAGTCGCCGTCCATCGAGTGCCATGGAGCTGTCTGATATACCGTCCAGCCGGCCCCACATCAATGCCTCAGACTCAGACTCAGACTCAGACGTTTATTAAGATTATTCACAACAAGCGTATGTCAGTTACCACCTCTTGTCAGAAGATAAAACAACGGTCGAATGGTCAGGTGGATGTGCAACAGTCACTCACACATTCATACAGGTCAAATGCAAAACATCCCACACGGGCCCGGGCAGTGGTCAATGGGAGTCAGTCAGGCGCGGCAGGCTGAGCCGATAGGTGTCGCTTTAGGCGGCGAGCAAACAGCGGCACGGGAAGCTCAGCAGGTCTGGGGGCAACGAGTTGTAAAGTTTGGGACCGCGACAGCTGAAGCGCCTCCTTTCCATCTCCGTTCGCGACCGGGGCACAAACAGGTTGCGGTCCTGGCAAGTGGTCCTGCCGGACACTTCCCGCACCTCGCGCATCTAAGCCATAGTGGCGAGACTCGTGGCCAGCTCCTCAGGCTCGTCGAGACGGCGCACCTTGTGAGTCAGACTCAACGTGTGGTACGAGACCAGGTTCTCCGCGCTGAGCTAACCACGGTTCTCAAGCAGGTCCGATACATGATCAAACTTTTTGCGGCCGAAAATCCCTTTCGCCCCATAGTTAATAGTTTTGTAATTCGAGACGGGTTCTTCCGTGAACCGTTACCATATATGGTGATGCAGTACCGGATCTGCGAGAGAACCAGAGCGTTGACCATCACAGAGATGATGGACGATGGCAGGCGGCTCCTAAGATGTGATAGACCACTGAGAATGCCGAAACAGCGTCCCAGTTCAAAGTGCGATCGAAGGTGATGCCGAGATTCTTAGCTTCCGAAATAGGTACGAGAGTGTGATCGAGAAATTTGATCGTGCCGTTCGGGGCATTGCGCAAATTTTGAGCGCTTCCCAACAGCATCAGTTGAGTTGTCTCAGTGTTGACTTTTAAACCGTTTCCACGAAGCCAGATGTCTAGAGAAGCTGTACGTATGTACGTTCCATCCTACCCACTGCGTAATTGAGTTCTGACTTCTTGCCACTTACTAAAATTTGGATATCATCGGCATACTGTCGCAGCCAGGGTAAATATAGCCGGAATGCCACGTTTGTGGCAGTTTTGTGAGCATGTATAATTCAGACAACTGGCTGTATATTGAGAAGCACTAATCAATGGTGGGTTGATACTGCTCTGACCGATTTGTTATATTTGCCCGTTGGCTGCACAGCACAACAATGGCTGTTCAATGTTTTTATAATATCGTGTCAAAAATATATACTGAAGCCAGTTTGACTGTGATTTAATTTCCAATCATTACGGGGAAATAGAAGGAAACATTTAAAACAACTAGCTATACCTATATAAATCAACTTACACATAAGCTCTTGCGTAGAATAGAGCCATCATTAATTGAGACAGTAGCAGCGGGCGCAGTTAGGCATGTCCACCGCAGCAGCTCCGCCTACTCGCATTGTGCATGCGTGCAGTTTGACAACTCACCGATCAGTTGAGTGGGACGTCATTTCAAGGGCCACGCAGCACGCACATTCTCAGGGTCGGGTGCATATATAGGCTGCGGCCTTCTTAACTTATCAGTGCCAGTTGTGCTGTCTCTGCCGTGCTCTGCAAATAACCGGTCAAACCACCCCGAGGCATCATCGGCGGAGGAGAGAGCTGTCCTGCTGTATCCGAGTGGGTTTTGTGGTGTGGGCCTAGCCGAAATGAATAATATATAAATGAACCGATACGGACCGGATTCCGTCCATGATGATTTGGTTGATTTGCGAACTCACTTTATTTTTGTCAACAGTTAACGGTTATACATACCAAACCGAAGGAGCTTATCGTAATCGTTTAGCGATGAATCAAATGACTGCATGGCACATGCACATTTCACGTGCACTTTTAACGGTTTGTTCGTGCATACCTTCATGGTTACGACACGAACACATACATGATGTTGTCCTAGGTCATAAGTGCGATTTAAAATACCCAAATGTTGCAGGCGGAGATTCATAATTATGTTTCTGACGACGAGACAGGCGTCTTGGCCTCCTGGCATCTTGGTACGGGCATATCCCGCAGTGTCTGTAATCGGCGTATCATCATCAACGTTAGCTGTGTGTGACATCCTAGAAATAACCGTCTATAATTCGCCGACAGATATTATAATCGATCGTGGCTGCCAGAAGCAGTCTGAATCCAGAGGCAGCGTTGTAGATCAGTAGAAGGCAGCATGTTTAACTCCAGCTGAGGCCTGAGTGAGTGTCTGCAGAGGCCTGAGGAGTCCGCAGAACTGAACAACGACAACGGCCATCGTGTTGAGTTGATGTTGGTAGTGAGTTGATGGTGGTGAAGCATACATAGTTTAAACACGTAGTTAATTGATATCAGAAAAGGCCTTTATAACCTAAAAAGTATATACATTTGCCTTTTCTCTGAAGCATTTGTAATTGCATCGAGTTCATATTTTTGGAAGCATTGGTGCAGAGTGCACACGGAGTGATAATTGAATTTCCCATCAGTATGTGCGTGCAATATCACAGTCCAGCGGTTGCACGATTGATGTTTATTGCGAGATTCACATCACACTCACACGAGCCTCTTTTAAGCTTGAATTAAACACGAAGAAGAGCTGATGAAATGGAAAAGACATGCGTCTTACTATGGCTTTGAAAGTGCACACAAGCGAACGCATGGAGAAGACAATTAAGAAAAGTACATGCAGTACAGCAGGACAACACTTTCCGAGACTCGAAATGATGATGCAGTATGCACGGATGAGCCGGGACATCATTTCAACTCCAGACTTAGGCATCAGCTTTCGCAAATGAGTCACACATACAGATTAACATATATAAGTCAATCTAGTACAGGTATTGCATGGTACACAGCGTTTAGACAGCCAGGATGTAGCCAGCGACAAGGGTTGTAAACTTCCTTTCACATAAGACATCAAGACAAAAGTCGTCGCACGCGGCTGACATCTTTGTATCTACTGAGCTACACCGGGAGTGCCCGAGAATGCTAGATAACTGGCATCAGGGCGGGGGGACCCTGACTCCTGAGCTCCCTGACTTCAAACAAACGATCAAGCAACCAACTCCGTCTATGACACTTAATCACTCTGAAGTCATCCGTGACGGTCACTTTCTTTTTCCGCGGCACAAGCAGCGGGCGGAGGCCACCGCCTGCGATCGTACCAAGTACCGTCAACTCGCACGCACACCGCCAGCAGCCTAAACGCGCGAGTTTGGCGTCCGATCGCCACATTCAATGCCGTCCTAGAGACTGATCCCCAGCCGCTACAGATGGCCCTATGTCCCCCGCCTCCGCATCCGAGTCCCTCTCACACGTCTCTTCGTGTCGGTCACCAAGTTCCTTCCACATCACCACCTCAGCCGGCTCTCACATCAGACGGAGCGCCGCAACCACGGCAGCGATGAGCGCGGGAAGTACGCCGGGTCTGAGTCCCGGTCCTCCGGCGCGGCGGCTGGCCAGCAGCGCTATCTCCTGCTCCAGAAGCTGCTCCCGCAGCTCTTTCAACTTGTTGTGGTCGTGGTGGAGCTCTTGGTCGGCGTAGTCGCCCTCTTCCTCGTCTTCTGGCCGCCGCAGGAACACCTCGCGACCGTACCGCTCCTGCAGATTGCGGTAGTTGTGGCCGATCGTCGCCTTCTCTGTCCGTTTCAGAGAACGGAACAGCTCCAGCTGCAGAGACAGACACACAGACACGTCACACACAGGACACGGTACGCGCAGACAGTCAGACACAGGACACGGTCATGTCAGCCAAATCTCGCATAAACTTGTTAACCCCCTGGACATGCACTGTTGTGTAAGGCACTCACTTGCCGTATGATATTCAACTCAAGTGAAAGTAGCTATTTTACACCGGCAGTTGTGAGTGGTGAGCCTGGCTGAACTACAGGCCTAGCTCGGTCCAGTTCTTACCTCCTCCTCAGTGACTTTGACCGGGTGCTGGAAGATGGTCCAGGTGACGACCTCGTAGCAGCCAGGCGTGGTCAGCGATCCATTGTAGCGGTAGAAGTCGTTGGTGTTCCAGGGCATGAGCTCCTGCAGTTGAGGCGGCTCGGTGACAGGGGCAGAGTCGCCTCCCTCGGAGATTTGGGACAGCGCCTCCTCCAGACGGCCGATGGCGTGGTTGTTGACCTTGCTTACCTGCATGTGGTGTAACACAGAGGTTAGACGGGCGCGATACAGAGATCACACAGGTCAAACAGACGGAATGCAAAGGTCACTCAGTGGTCAAATAGGTGGGATGCAGAGGTCACTCAGAGGTCAGACGGACGGGATACAGAGGTCACTCAGAGGTCAGACAGTGAAAGACAGAGGTCGGAATGGCAGCAGATTCAGGTCTAAGGGATTATGGTAATTTATATAATTATATGCTAGGTCGTCACAAATACCAGGACGTATGCAGTCAGAACAAAATTAATTCAACTTGGGAAACAGTATTTTACCGTGGTTAGAGATGCACGATAGAGAACTATATATACTGAATATACTGAATACAACTTTGTATTACAAGGTCATCGAAACTACCCAGATTTAGCTAACCGTTCTATTTGATAACAAGCTAAGATAAATACCTAGGCCCTTGACGACAAATGTAACAAGAGCATCACAATAGCGAAAGCGCAACGTTGACGAGGGATGTGTGCCATCAAGATGTCCCTCATCGCTGCCACGGAACAAGCACTGAAAGCCACGATTGGTATCGGCTTCCTATATTCGTCGGCCATCCATGCCACTTAATCTTCCATAATCTCTAAACGGGATATCTTTGCACATCAAGACAATGATAGGAAAGCTGTCTTGATGACCAAGCCAACGTTGTGGCTTTGTGTTTTGCTGGCTTTCAAGTCTGCAGAACAGACAGAGATGATAAAAAATCAGAAGGAGGGAAGAGGAATGACACCCACCTCAAACATAACGGCGAGCACGGCCAGTCCGTCTTCTTTTTCCAGCGCATCTGTCAGCTTCGCGTACTTAATGTTTTTACAGACCACGTGCATCTCCAAAGGATAGCTGCAACCAGACAAAAAAAAACAGGTCAGTGGTGAACTTCGTGCTGTCCTGCTTCAATATTCCTAGCCAACTGCAGTGAAGGCAGACAGGTAAAGTTCAAATTCGAAGATACTTCCCTCGTATTCTGATAATCTAATTGAACAGAGACATCTGGGTCATCTAGAACTGTTCCTGTGTGGCCTGTTCTAACCAGTAAGTCCGCTGGCCGTGTCAGGTTACTGCCAGTAACCTGACACGGCCAGCGGCGTGAGATCAGACCACTCCACTACTCACTGTCTGCCGTTGATGGTGTGCTCGGAGCCCGTGGTGCTGTCCACGCCCCAGTGGAAGTGGCACAGCCGGCCACTGCGGAACTCTCCGGGCAGGCCGCCGCTCCGGATAAACGGCACCTTATTGGTGAACATCGTCGCTCCGGCTGGAAAGGAAGGCAACATCGTGTCATGCCATTGACCACTGACTCTGACAGACCGACAATGTGCTAATGACAGACGGACGGCGTGCTAGTAGCAGAACAACAGTGAGGGGTAGTGAGATTACGAGAACACCCAGTCTGCTACTACAGTGTGTCATTACATGAACATAATAAGGGGAGGAGACGTCGGTAACTTCGGTGATAGACGGTTGTTTTACATACAGCTCAATGTAAAACACCGCCAGGAGGCTCTCTATCACACGGCATGTTCATGGTAGTGATTTTGGCTGTCGTGTCGCGACATTGTGCCGTGAATCGTTCTGCGGAGACGGTTAGTGCGGACGTGACGTCTGTATGTCTGTCTACGGATCGATTGCTAATCCCGAGCTATGTCTGATTAGGTTGGAGAAGCTGCCACTGGCTAGACACCGGCTGGAAACAGCGGTGGTTCCGGTGAAAAGACCAGGCCAAGGTCACGAGATGGTCCTGGGTTCGATACTGGAGCCAGCAGTTGGAAATGAGTAAGTAAAGCTATGTCGGTATTGATACCAGGAAAATAATTGCATCACAAATCAGAAACCTGTGTTAAAACAGATGAAAAAGTCTTAGAAACTGGGTCACGACGAACCGTTGTGTAATATATTGTAGCATTGTAAAATGTCATCAATTAGACAGTAATAACCGCATAAATTTGTATTTGCTTCAAAATGACCTGAGGATGTTAATTTTTAGCTATAACCACAATGGAAAGAAAATAAGTGAAATAACACAAGATCTGCAACCGTTAGATCCGGAAGTTCCGGTTTACCGTTATGGTTTATAGCCGTGGAAATAATCTTCTTTAAGTTGTGAACACCAAGCATAGCATATAATATCATCCAGACAGACGCTACTTGTTCGCTATCTGCAGAGATGTGCAAAAGAATCAGAAGTGTCCATTTATTAAGGATGCAGCTTCACGAAATGCATGGTTTGTAGACGACATCTCGAAGGCACCGGAAATATGATTCATCCACTGCGCAGGGCGCACTAACCAATTGAGTGGACACTGGACAATCATCCAATCAGTTTTAACACAGCTGAATAGCAGCGGTCCTCAGTTCTTACCACCACGAACATGCCAACATAACAGCCCATGCCATGGAGCCAGCTGGCCCGCTGGTGTCCCGCAGTGACCCTGTACCCCTGTGTGACCCCTTCAGTGACCCAGTACCCCTGTGTGACCCCTGCAGTGACCCTGTACCCTATGTGACCCCTGCAGTGACCCAGTACCCCTGTGTGACCCCTGCAGTGACCCTGTACCCTATGTGACCCCTGTAGTGACCCTGTACCCCTGTGTGACCCCTGCAGTGACCCAGTACCCCTGTGTGACCCCTGCAGTGACCCAGTACCCCTGTGTGACCCCTGCAGTGACCCTGTTCCCCGTGTGACCCCGCAGTGACCCTGTACCCCTGTGTGACCTCGCAGTGACCCTGTACCTCTGTGTGACCCCACAGTGACCCTGTACCCCTGTGTGACCCCGCAGTGACCCTCTACTCCTGTGTGACCCCGCAGTGACCCTGTACCCCGTGCCAGACCTGGCCGCCGCTCAGGACGTCGACGCGATACTCACCACTGTGGTGATTGTTGGTGAGCGTCATGTTGACCGGAATCTCGTCGAAGTGGTAGAACTCCATGGGCTTGAAGCGTTTGCGGATGGTGCTGCTGGTGTCAATGTCGATGGGCGACTGGCGATGCTGGTCACAGTTGGTGTATCCAAGCTCCGCCCAGTGCTCCGGTCCTGTAACACACACAGACACACACACACACACGGTCAGAGGTGGTACGCAGCAGCAGGCGGCACTAAACAGACAAGTTTCGCACATATAATCAGAGAGCTTGAGGCAGATCACGACAGCAGAATTCAAGAGAAGACAGGAGCTGAATATAGATCATAATCTCACTGGCCAATTTGTGAGCCGGGTGCCGACCAAGTAGACGTGCCGGCGTTATATACTATCTTGCATGACGGGATTCGCGGCATTTACACGCGAGCAAACAATCGCTTTATAGCTGGAACGTGATCTTATCTTATGTGTGATGAGACTACCACAATAAACAACGCTATAGTTGACTGTACTTTCTCAATTTCTCCGAAGTTGAAATATTTAGACAGTTTGGTTAAGGTAATTTTAGATACTACATATATGTCCACTTACCTTGTTCACCATCGTATGTCCACGCTTCATGGCCAACGCCTGTAACAAACGGAAGGAGAAAGCAAAGTTAGTCTGTTGTGAAATGACGACGCCCCTCTGCTCAGTGACTGCGCTTCTTCAGCCAATGATGGCGCCCCTCCGACCAGTAACAGCGCCCTTCAAATCTGGCTAGTGACGTCGTCCCTCTGGCCAGTGACAGCGCCTCCTTCGGCTAGTGACGGTGTCTATCTGACCAGTGATGACACTCTTGCGCCCAGTGACAGCAACCTTGTGACTATACTCATATTTTTCCAATACTTTACACCGGCATACTTACATTTGAGATTACCTTCAAAACAACTCACTATAATTTGTTTAAATATATTTATATTTTTAGAAAATGCAAATTTCTAATGAGAAAGCAGAGGAAAATTTGCATTTTTGCAGGCTTTGTTTTGTTGTTAATTAACATCTGGCGCCCCTATAAGCCCAAGACGGCAAAAATGCAGCCTCATCGGAAAAAAATCCTTGATCCGCCCCATGTTTAAAGATACGGCGCCTGAATTTCCCGAAAAAATGCGCCCCAGTTTCCGGAAAAATGCGCTCCTGTTCCCCAAAAATGCACCCATATGTCCTGTCGCCCCCTTTTGAACAATCCTGGATCCACCCCTGCTCATGGACTATTTATAATTTTGGAATATCATCGAACCATCTATAACGTTCCAATGATATGGCCTCAGTGAAAGTAGCATCTGAGAGACTGCCTTTCACTGCACGGTCTCTGCAGCCCGCCGCGCTTGGTGCAGTACTTTGTCGTACTCTTGTTATTCTTTAGCTAACAGATGAACGATTTGCTTTTACAAAAATCTATAACCATAATACAAACGTGTGAGGTTCCTTTCGAAAGGACATTGTCTTAGCTATTTCCAATCACAATAAAGTTGTATTGTTAAGATGAGGGTTCAGGAAAACTTATACCCAATACATGCACTCCTGTGCTAGGCGCTAGCAGTTTCTACATTGATTGGGTTTGCTTCTAATGTTCATAAGTGTCTGTGAAGCTGGATATAGCTACCTTACAACACAAATTGTAAAACTTAAATTAATTGTAATGTCTGGATGCGATGGTAGCCGGGACAAAATACACACATATTGAGTTATCACATCAGTGTGAGTAGTTAATTGCAATAACCAGAAAATGACAGCAATTTTGCCAAACGCCTGACCAATCAAGCAGTTCTAACCCTTCTATTGCATGATATGAGTAAGAATGATAAGGGTAGGAACAGCTTCGCTGTTCCAATCTGGTCCGATAGTGAACACTGCGCCCTGGTCAGAGTACGGTCACCGCCCACCTGCCCCCTGCCAAACTGAGTCCCGGCGGCCTATACACGCCGGCCGTCCCTCTCCCTCTGCTCTGAACACCGCTCATCACTGACCGGCCTGGACGAGCGAGCCTGCGCTGAGCACCAGACAGACGAGCAGCTGTAGCCGAGCCATGGTGGGACGCTGAGCTGAGCTGCGGGACGGGTCTGAGAAGAACACGGAGCGGGCTGCACCGTCCGGCCACCACTGCACCACTGTACTGGCCGACCGCCGCCACCGACTCCCTATCAATCCGGGCCGCCGATCACGTGGCAGGTGCCACCGTCATCGCTGCCGCCGCCGCCGGCTTCGCCTTCCGGGCTTGGGACCCGTGGGTGCCCCTCCCCCCCCCCACGGTGGGCGGGGAGGGCGCCTGACGCCCCCGGCACGTCATCACCCACTCAGGAGCGGGAAGCAGTCGGGAGGGGTGAGCTCCAAGAGGGGTGAAGTCAGGTGACTGACGCAGACGCGTGACTACTGACTACCTCAGAGGAAATGTGCCGGTGTGAGCTCAAAGGAACGGCCCAATTATGTCAGACAGAGCATCGCTCAAATGTAGGATTCATCGTGACATCATTCATGGGCAAAACTTTGTCATGAAGTTGGTGGAATATTATGTGATTTAATTGTTTCACCGATAAAAATTATCAAAAACAAAAACACTTAGAATGTGGCCAAAATGCATGCCGTGGAATTCCCGTCCATTACCCGTTTTGACACTGATCGACAGGTCTTTTAACCCGCGCCCCACTGGGCCTCTGCATTTCCTTCGCCCGACTGGGGGGTGTTCAAACACCCCCCCCTCTAACTCGACTCCAATGGCACGTAGACCAAAACAAAAAACATGGTTCGAACCGCTTTCAAAAATCATTTCGAAACTATTTCAGTCTTTTTTTCGCTCACGACAAAACTCAGGTCACCAGAGGTCATCGAAGGTCAAATTTTCCAGTTTTAGGACATCGGTTCCAGAAACCCCCAAATATTTCCGGAAACTATGCTGATCTAGAAACAAACGTTTTCAAAGACAATCGCTAGCCCAATGAATTTTTCAATCGCACCAGGGTTCTCAAAATTGACACTCAGTTCATAGTTAAGGCTCTAAGAGTCATTAAAGTCAAAAAAGCTAATTTTGGCACAAAATATTTTCGTTAATACTTCTTATAATAAAAAGATAAACGCCATACGTTTACACATCGTCTTTGTCTTGTCAAGGCGCTTTGTAATATGTACCTTTATTCATGTTAGGTCAACTAAAAAAAAATGACCTCAGGTCAAGGGTCAAGTGGTGACCAAGTAGGTCAATGTTGCGTATCGAGTAGATGTGTTTTTGACGAACAAACACGCTGGTGTAACAGTTTGCAGTTATCTCTATCTTCATTATGGTCAGAGTTAATTTGACCGAAAAAGAGTGTTCGGTGACCTCGGATTGAACCTCAGATGGACCCGAAGGTCTGAGACAAACCTGCACTTGGATCATACATAAATCGGTATGAATAACATCATCCCAGAAGGAAATGGACTGATATTGTTGACAAAGAAAGCCATTTGAATATTTCTTCCATTGACTTATAATGGGGAGATCGCAAAATTGACCGACCGTAAGGTCCACCAGATACAAAAAAATCCGAGATAAAAACATTTTTGTAGATACTAATGACCTAATGTAATCCTTAAAGTTTGATATTCGATACCTTAGAAACTGTAGATCATGGCAACGACGCAAACGTTTTTGTAGGGTAGGGTTCATTTGACCTGACCTGGTGACCTTACCTGACCTGACACGAAACTTCATTTTTTCGCAAAATGTCGGAAAAATAAGTGAATAGTTTTATCGTTTTTTCGCTAATCTTGAAAAACATGAGAGGGTGTTCAAAACACCCCCCCCCCCAGTGGGGCGCGGGTTAACGGCATTTGTGGGGTGTACATCTGGTCAAAATATGCAAGGGTGTTTTGGGTTGTCTGTTACCTCCGATATCCCTGAGAAATTCCTCTCGGAAATGGAGAAATTCACCACGGGAGTTTCTCAGGTATATCGGTGGTATCGGACACCCCAACGACACCCATGAAGGTGTTGACCAGAACTTGGAACACCTCACAAATACCGTCAAAAGGTGCCAATCGGTGTCAAAAAGAGTGTTCGACGGGAATTCCAGGGTATGCATTTTGGCCACAATCTAAGGGTGTTTTTTTCAGTGTTCAAAATATAAAATGAGAAAGTTGAATATAATTCGGATTACAATCCTGCTTCAGTTCAGTAAAACTAAATCCGCACTACACAACCTAGAGGTATACCGTATAGACTATAGAAGTAGAGAAACTTGGTATTAAACAAAAGGTTATTATAATATAATATCTTACTAATCGCTATGCTGTTCAGTGTTCATACAAGTAGGTACCTATTTCGTCAAGAACATAATTATATAGTTGTAGTACAACTAACTAACAGGCCATAAATGATGCAACCCTGCACCTACTCGTCACAAATAATCATTATAACCGAGCATGCAATGTCTAAAGCGTTACAATATAATATTGATTTCCATGAATGAAGAACCGTGTGTCTTGCAGTTTGCTAAAAAGCTAAACATTACTAAAAAGCTTAAAGGGAGTGTGCCTACTCTTTTGAAATGTCAAATATATTTTTATTACGGTAAGAAGTTATTGCTTTGATCTATTGGTTACGATAAAATTCACGGTCTGAAGCCTCTTAGTTGAATTTTTAAACTCATTATTCTGTTTTGAATTTGTTTTGCTTCAAAACCATAAACTATCGTCACTATAAACCAGAGTAGCGAAGATGTTAGCCGTATAATGGCGCACTGGCCAGCAGCTAACAATATATGCTAGCGTTGTAATTTAAGAGCAATGCTTCTAGTGCGAAAGCCCTCTGGCGACTGTTGATAATTAATCTACTGCCAGTATGTGATTGGCGACTTTGGAATATCTCAGCAACTAAAGTGATTCTGGGGAATGAAGTACATGGCTAAATCAGGAAAAATATGTTCTACAGACTAGTGTCAACAACTCCACATGACCAATGTGAGTAGGCACACTCAAGAATATGTTAACGTTTGATGAGTAAAAATATATTCTTGTTGTTTCAGTGTTTTTATCTTGATCTTTTTTTCGGCTCACAATACGGATTGCTATTGAAGTTTTCAGACTATATGTTAAGATTCTTGCCAGAGTTTTGGTGATTGACTTGGAACATTATCAGCTGGCTACGAGGTGTTGAATCAGTTTCTCGCCGTATAAAAGGGAAATATTCCGATTTTATCATATTATTTCTTTACTTGAATTTTATGTGACACATTTATTGTATAAAATTGATCGTGTCCCACATAAAAATGAAAATAACAGCTTTGTATACTTCAAAAATTCAATTTGGGGAAATCACAAAATATTTAGTTATATATGGTAATAAGCAGTATGATCCAACACAATATCGGTTTTGAATGCTGATTACAAAACAAGTCATATAGGGCCAGAATATATATTTCTGAATGATGCTGGGAAATGACTGCCAGTCGAGGTGTTTAAAAAGATTTGGCACGAGACCGAAGGTCGAGTGTCAAATCTTTTGAACACCGAGACTGGAGCATGACAGCAGAAGTTCAGAAAGGTATCTTCTCAATACCGTATCAACAAATGTTTTCATCTCTCTAATGAAAAGAGCCTTCTAGAGTGGCAGAAATAAAGTGCAGAATAATTTTTTCTGCACTCTTATTCTGCACTGTTGAATAGGACATTTAACATGTAAACCCAAATGAGAGGCATGAGAAATGAGGTAAGTGCGTGCGCCAAGAAGCGTGACAACCTCCCTGATTGGTCAATGAAACAAATCTCCGAAATAGATAGGCTGCCGTCGATGTGCATCTATGAACTTCCGATTCAACTGCTAGTTTTCTGAAACTGTTTGTTGATTTTGGGGAGAAAATATTATTTTTCATGATGATATAAAGCATAGTGTTATATACAAGCTATAAAAACACCTAGTGTTGAAAACAAATGAAGACATATTCGAAATTAAAGGTCGCAGCTATTAACTATAGGGGNGGCCGAAGGCCCCTCAATGTGGCTGAGGGCCCCCTCGAGCTGAAAAAAGGGCCCTCTCAAGCTGGCCGAGGGCCCCTCAAGCAGGCTGAGGGCCCCTCGTGCTGACCAAGGGCCCTCTCAAGCTGCTCGAGGACCCCCCAGCTGGCCAAGGGCCCCCTCGAGCTGGCCAAGGGCCTCCTCGAGCTGGCCAAGGGCCCCTCGAGCTGACCAAGGGCCCTCTCAAGCTGGCTGAGGGCCCCCTAAAGCCTGTCGAGGGCCCCTCAAGGTGGCCGAGGGACCCCTCAAGCCATGGTCGAGGGCCCCCTCAAGCTGGTCGAGGGCCCCTTTGAGCTGGCCAAGGGCCCCCTCAAGCTGGCCGAGGGCCCCTCATGGTGGCTGAAGGCCCCCTCGAGCTGACCAAGGGCCCCTCAAACCGACTGAGGCCCCCCCCAAGCCGGCCGAGGGTCCTCTGAAGTTGGCCGAGGGCCCCTGAAGGTGGTGAAGGCCCTCGATGTAAGCCAAGGCCTTTATAACGAGCCCGAGGGACAGGCTCAAGTAGCTGCGGCCATGCGGTTTCTCCTGTCTCCACCCTCCCAAAGTTCCGGTGTCAACCCAACTGACCATTTGGACCACTAGCGGGCCGCGCAGATGACTTAACCCCAAGGAGGCGGCACTGCGAGAAAAAGGAAGCTGTGCCCAAATCCGGACGTCATACGGCGGTCACTGTGTTCAAGGTCAAAATGGCTCGGTCAGACCTGGGTTTAAAGGCTTGAATAAGCGTAGCAAACAGTAAAAAAAGTTTGGACGAGACGGACTGACTGAGCGCTATATGGAACGCTTGACCTTAAGGCACGCCCAACCCGCTCCAAACAATGAACAACAACAGAGCGGCTTAAATTAAGCGGTGAGATAATAATTATTGAAGTTAAAATTAGTTATGGTGCAAAATGTCTTGGGGAACACATCTGTACTTTCCAGAGTGGGAATTCTACTCTGTTTTGTAGGAGTACTCCTACACGATATCTTCGCAATGGAAGAGTAAAAAAATATCCTGAGTGATGGACGATGGTACGCCAGAAATAAGAAATATTAATGGTGAAAAATGATGAACTACCAACCTAATTGCTCTATTAAAAAAAGGTTTCCTCTTCAACAAACACATTTATTTGTTAAACAAAAATATTCATGAGGAAAACGAAACAAAAAATACATTTTTACAAGTATGAATTGAAAGGAGGGGGGGGGTTTACAAACATTTGGTATGTGGTTTAAAAACCAACAAACGTGAACTTCCGCACTGGGTACTTTTTCTAAACTGATGAATATTCTGTATAAATGTGGATTACTCATCTGGGATTAAGTAATCAACTATCGGGGGCATACAAGTAGCCGAGATGCGACAGAGCGTCCTATAACGTTGGGGGCAGGGCCCAGCGACCAAATGCATAATGGCTATGTCAGGTCTAAGTATGTTATTGCAGTTGTTTCCTGCCACACCATGGTACATGGGGATTGTCTGCAGATAGATGCTCTTTAAGGTTAGGTTCAGAATGGGGACAAAATACAAAACTGAGTGAAATACAGTAGTTGACGTGTATCGTTGAAAGGTCACCCAAAGGTGGCATACAATAAGAATATACAATAAGATGAGGAGGTTGGTTTTTAGGCTTGAGGAATGACAAATAAATAAGTTGAGGGAAATTGTTTGGAAAGAAAGGTTTTAAGGGGCCGATTACTTGAAGGCATGGTTATAACAGAGCAGGCATCATATCATGTTTCTGTTTCAGTGATTTCCCAATCTGTATTGACTCTTTATCCGGTCTGTAAAACGTGACAGGAATGTCAACAAGATATTTGGGGCAGCTCAAATCCTGCCCTATTTTGGCAGGCTTTGTTGGATCAAATTTAGCTCAGCCAGATGTTGTTGACCGGGGATGAGGGTCATGTTTAGGAATTGCAACAAAGTTAAGGAGCAGGCTGGTAGTTAGGGAGACCTAAGTCAGTAACAAATACAGATATTGCTTTGAAATTTGTAAGGGGCATTGGTCATGCTTTGTTCTTTAATATATTTGCTAGTTGTTACTATATTTGACCATTTTTAGTTTTTATCCATTTTCCCCCGACAAATATTTTTTATCATCAGAAAATTACAATTTGCAAATATGTTGAAAAAATGGAAGATGTAGGTATTGGAGAACAAAGCATGGACGATGCCCCTAAAAAATTTCAGAGCAATATCTATATTTTTGACTGACTGATGCCTACCTAAGTACCAGCCTGCTCCTTATCTTGGTTGTGATTCCTAAACATGTGGTTGAGGGATAGTCAGCAGAATCACATTTTATCTAGTTTTAATTGGTTCCAAATCATGTGAATTGCAAAAAAAATATTCTTCCTGCTCAAAAATTTCAAAAGCTGCCTAAATTTCCCAAAGCTGCCCCAATTTTGATGTGTTGGTACTTGGTGCCATCCCTGCCCTGACAAGATCTTGTTTAAAAAACTGACACGTTTTGCAGACTGCCTCTTTTATCACTGGTAACCTTGATGTTGTTTGCAGGTTCTCTAATCAGGATGGATTCCACACCAGCAAGCCATGCACTTCACAGTGGGTACAGTCACCAAGTCACTAGAAGCTGGCAAGAAAGTGGAGTAACTGTGCTACCAAGTAATCTGATGTATCCTCTGTTTATAGTGTGAGTGCCATTATATTGTTGATTATTCTTAAGCTGCTCAGCAACATAGATGCAAAATATTGAACAAAATATGTGCCAGATTGTCTTAATTAATAGGGGAGACCGGGGCACGTTCTTTCACTTTTTTATTAATTGGCCCTGGTGGGCACACTTTTCAGAGTTGGTGATGGATACTTTACAAAACTCTTACAAATCTAAGGTTGACTAGAAAAAGGGCAAAGTCATACTGTTGTGTGTTATTTGAAGTGTCTCACGTCCATTCTGGGTTGTGGAGGTTATTTGTGGATGGATTCAGCCACCCGAAACACTCGTGTCTTCCCAGGGAGGACCCGGACGCTGTTCAGCCGGTGGCGAGTATGCCCGGTGTCTCCCGCTACGGAGTAAACCAGCTCGAACAGGCCCTCAAACCGCTGGTCGAAGATGGACTGACTTCGGTCCTGCTTTTTGGTGTGCCTGAGGGACAAAAGGTACGACATAATTTTCCGACTCCACAGCATCGTGTATCATGTTTTGGAAGCAGAACACATTGCCAAATGTGCTACGTATGAGGAACACTGACGGCCCCAGACCGCCAAGGCCACTGGCGGTCGGCGTTATGAGGATATCTTGTGATGCAACAAATAAGCGTGAATTGAGAAGTTATATTTTACAATCATTATGGGGAATACACTTTCCACCAGTCCCCCCCACGTAAAAGTGTGTATCAATAATACACAAATACAAACGACTATGAGTCACTTTTGCCTTTAGCCTTATTGTCAGTTTCTTCATTCGTTGTTTACTTGTAGGGGAATGTGTGGGGGGGATTTGAACTACAACCCTTCCGGCCAAATACAGAGCTGCGATCCATTTAAAATCACGAGTAACGATGCTCGACGCAAACAACGGTCGCATGCATAGTTTGACGGAGATCGCGTGTCGCATACCTACTTAAATATGCGAGGAACTGATGTTTTCCACGGAACCGATCAAAAATGAAAACTCAATCGACCGTCTGTTTTTTTGTTTAAGAATTATATGATGATTACTTTAATCGTCTTTGGAATTGGGCATAAGGAGAAATGGTTACTCCAACATAACCCACCATAGGTGCGGACAATTTTGAACCTAGTTGGTAGCAGTGCCATTCGGAGGAAGGTTGCCGAAATTACCCCGCGATTTGTTCGATCGTGAGTTTTGACATGCCCATTGCCCATTCTAAAACCATTATAGGACAATAACCTTTAAATCTGAAACATAAGGTGTTACTGTTAGCGTAGGATGAAAGCAAATGTTTTGGCAGCGACGGCCGCTCCTATAACTTCATAGAGGAATTCCGTATACAAATGACCCAGCTTGTGCGTCCAAAGACTACAACCTTTCGCCAGTGCAAAGGGGGGGGGTGCCACCACCCTCGGTTTTTCGAGGATAACACACTTAGTTATCAACCGATTGCAATGAAACAATTTGCAGTGCCTTACTTTTGAACAATTTGATATATACCTACTCTGAAAGTTTAAACTTCTGCCTCCCATGACCCGTGACTTATATGACTAATTGTTTCTCAAGGTCATGTGAGGTGCAGCTGGCCTCTCGTGGTATCGATGCTTGAAACTTATGCAGTTTCCGAGTGTTTGTTGTTCAGGAGCATATGCACAGGTGTTACTACTAGGTGATATCTATGGTTTCCACTGAGATCGTGACTTTCGATAATCTGAGATGGGCTTTGTTGGCCTCTGGCAGTTTCTAGGACATTTTGTGACGCTGATTTTAAATTTATCACCTATTTTATATAATTATATAATCATCTGGGGTCATGCTCTTTCACAGGTCAACCGAGGTCACTGGCCTCCGATGATCTGAGATGACCTTTTTGGGTTATGGTGTTTCAAACATTATTCCTGAAGCCCTGGATTTCAAATCTTTAGCAGCGATGACACCAGATTTATTGCTTATAATTTAATATTGTCATGCACATATGCACCCATTTGCATAATCATATGAGTTCAATGAAACGGTATGAATTACACTCACCTTTTATAGCTCGATATGGGGGCCTGGCTCACTGCTGGCCGGCCGGGCACGGTCGCCTCAGCTGCACGGTCCGGCGACTACCGACCACCGGAGCCGGGCGCGTGCGGATGCCACAGTAAGGATATGCACTGTCCTCCAGTGCCTCGGCGCCGCGGCCGGGAGCGCGGAGCACTACGGAAGGGTCAGGAGCTGGAACAACACGAAAGAAGAGCTGCCGGTGGCCCACATCCGAGAACTGAATTAGCCGAGGGTGGCCGGCTGGGAGCCGGCGCTGACGTGGAAGATGCACCATGGAGCGCAGGGCCGAACACGGGCCACCGGCGATCACGCCCGGACGGTCACAGCAAACATCCGCACATGGGCACGTGTCGCAAAAACATATACGACAGAGGCTTCAGGTTCTTTTTTCAGGGAGTACACCTTTCGGGACTGAAGAGCGGCACAAAATCAGGGCCAAAACTCGCTAAAAAACTCAATAGCTCTGGTCGAGTACTGGCCCGGGAGGGGGCAAAATTACGATATGGGCACCATCTTTAGAGCAAAGGGGGCATCCGCCCCCTGCCTTCCTCATGCCACATGCCATTTAGTGAGGAACAATGTATATCTGTTTTGAGATATCGGAGATAAATTGAAGTCATTCAGAGTCTGATTGTGTAACCAATGATCATGTCACTGACTTTGTTGCAGGATGAGCGCGGGTCGAGCGCCGACTTGCCGGACAATGCAGTCATCAAAGCCATCAAGACGATCAAGAGCTGCTGTCCATCGCTGCTGATCGCATGTGACGTCAGTCAGGTTTTCCCAGCGGGTGGGCTTAGCACCAAGCGCGTCATGTTATTTCCTAATATACATCAGTTAGGAGCTGTTGGCTAAGCTCAATTCTTGTACGGTACTGTACAGTGTACACCGCAGAAGGTTGTGTAGGTACTGCGGTTCGACCGCAGCTAAGGCCCAAACTTCAAGGAGTGGCTGAACATGGCCGCTTCCGGAACAACTGACGTGTGCCTGATTTGGCTACCATCCAATGCTCATGCTTAGTATATGCACACTGGATATATTCAATACGCCAAACAAATATATTTAAGGGAGCTTGAGGATGACTTTGATTCTCTCAGGCGCAATCAAGCCGCGCCCAAACATACACCCTACACCCTGTCAGTCCTCTAACGGTCCGCCCGCCCTCCGTTGTGTCCGCGCCGCGCCTGTGCAGTGCGCCCTGACGCTTGCCGCTGTCGTCTCGCCAGGTGTGTCTGTGTCCGTACACGTCGCACGGTCACTGCGGCATTCTCCGCGAGGACGGGACGATCGACAACGCACCCAGCATCGCGCGCCTGGCAGAGGTGGCCCTCGCCTACGCGCAGGCCGGTCAGTGACACTGGGGTCGCCAGTCTGGAGCTGTCGGGGAGGGAGAAGAAAGAGATGTGCGTGAATTATTTGGTGGTGGATTGTTCGGTGGGGTTCGGAGTTTTTGGACGTCATAATACCAATAGTGATTGTGTACTTAGCAATAATTGTTTGTGTTCAGCAGACCTGACTTATATTATGATGTTCCTAATTGCTGTGTATCGGTGCGTGTGTGCGGCTCAGCCTGTCGTGGATGTGGGGACTTGTTCTAACACGTGACATGACTATGTGGTACCCGAGTGGCCGTCACGTCTCGCTCTGAGCCTCTGAGACGCGTCGTGACCGGCTCCCATGCGTCTGTGGTGCGTTCTGGTGCCCTGACAAACGTCCTGGCCTGGTCTGTCCCCTGTCCAGGAGCGGACGTGGTTGCCATGACACCACGCCGTGACCTGTCGTGTCCCCTGTCCAGAGCGGACTTGTGGGTGTATGGTGCCCTGACCACAATCGTGGCTTGGTTCTGACCCCTGGTTCCAGGAGCGGAGTGGTGGTGCCCTCCTACACACGTCAGTGCTGGTCTGTCCCGCCTGTCAGGTGTGGACGTGGTGGTGCCATGACACACGCCGTGACTGGTCTGTCCCCTGTCCAGGAGCGGACGTGGTGGTGCCCTGACACACATCGTGGCCCTGGTCTGTCCCCTGTCCAGGTGTGGACGTGGTGGTGCCCTGACACACGTCCTGGCCTGGTCTGTCCCCTGTCCAGGTGTGGACATGGTGGCGCCCTGACACACGCCGTGGCCTGGTCTGTCCCCTGTCCAGGTGTGGACGTGGTGGTGCCCTGACACACGTCGTGACCCGGTCTGTCCCCTGTCCAGGTGCAGACGTGGTGGCGCCATCGGACATGATGGACGGCCGTGTGGCGGCCATCAAGTCGCGTCTGATCGCCGCCGGCCTCGGCGGTCGCTGCGCCCTGCTCTCCTACGCCGTCAAGTTCGCCAGCAGCTTCTACGGTCCGTTCCGGGACGCGGCCAAGTCGGCGCCGGCGTTCGGCGACCGTCACTGCTACCAGCTGCCGCCGGGAGCGCGGGGGCTCGCCTCCAGGGCGGCGGCGCGCGACGTCGCTGAGGGAGCCGACATGCTGATGGTGAAACCCGGCATGCCGTATCTGGACATCGTGCGACAGACCAAGGATCAGTTCCCGCAGTATCCGCTCTTCATCTACCAGGTGAGGGTTGATGACGGCCGGGCCAAAGCGCCCTCGTCAGGATGTGTAGGTTCGAGCCATCAGAGTCGCTGCTTGGTGGAGATTGTCGTGATATGTTGACCGTGTTTTGCCGGAATGCAAGCCCAGCACTGGAGATTTTGAATAATTTCTGGAATTAACTTGAAATGACAGAACCTGACAGAACCCTGCTCTACACAACCTGGCTCTGCTTTGGTTCACGCTGGATGTTGATAATTTCAAAAAGAACAACCCTCGTGTTAATTATGATATGACACGACTGGTGGTGTTTTCTCCTGAAAGGTATCGGGCGAGTACGCGATGCTGTACCACGCTGCCAGTCAGGGCGCCTTCAGCCTGAAGCCGGTGGTGATGGAGTCGCTGACGGCCATGCGACGCGCAGGTCAGTGCAGGCGGGTTACCACAGGTCAGGTCAGACAAACAGGTTAGGTCGTCACAGCTTAGGGGACTGCATAGCGTTCAATGCTCATTGCATTCATTGTTCAATGCATTCATTTTATTCAACATTTGTTGCGGCGCCCTTAACCCGCGCCCCACTGGGCCTCTGCATTTCCTTCGCCAGACTGGGGGGGTGTTTGAACACACCCCCCCCCCCTCTAACTCGGCTCCCATGGCACGTAGACCAAAACAAAAGACACTGTTCGAACCGTTATCAAAAATCAATTTCGGAAACGATTTCGACTTTTTTTCGCTCACGTCACAAACTCAGTTCACCAGAGTCATCGAAAGGTCAAATTTTAATTAGGACATTGCTCCAGAAAAACCCCTAAATATTTGGAACTATGCTATCTACAAGGACGTTTCAAAAAAGACAATCAGTAGCCAATGAAATTTGCAATCCGCACCTATGTCCTCAAACATTTGGACCTAGTCAATATTTTAGCTCCTAGAAGTCATTAAACGTCAAAAAAAACTGATTTTTGACCAAAAAAAAATATTATCAGTGAATAACTTCTTACCCTAACAAAGATAAGGCCATAACTGTTTTACCGCCATGTGTTTGTCTCGCGTCAAGGCGCTTTGAAATAGTACAATTTGATTCATGTAGGTCAACGTAAAAAATGACCTCAGGTCAAGCGTCAAGTGTGACCAAGTAGGTCCATGTTGCATATCCAGTAGATGTGTTCTTGACGAGGGACAAGACACCACTGTGTAAGTTTGCAGTTCTCTATTCATTATGCCAGAGTTATTGAACGAAATGTGTTGTGTGACTCGGTGACCTCAGATGACCCCGTAATGTTCCCTGAGAAAAACCTGCACTTGGATCATACATGAATATCATATTGAAAACATCATCCAGAAGGGAAATGGGAAACTGATACGTCGACAATGAAAAGCATTTTATATTTTCCATTGACTTATAATGGGGAGATCGCAAAAATGACGCCCGACCCAAGCGTCACCGATACAGAAAATCCAAGAGATAAACATTTTGTTAGATACTTAATGACTTAATGTAATCCTAAAAAGTTTGATAGTCGAATCCCTTACACTGTAGTCATATGGCCGACCGGCCAAACGTTTTAAGGTAGGGTCACTTGACCGACCTGGTGACCTGACCTGACCCTGACACGAAACTTGAATTTTCGGCAAAATGTCCGGAAAGAATCAGTGAATAGTTATGCCAAATTTGGCGGCACTACGCGCCGCCGTTTTTTCGTTACCTTGCTAAAACATGAGGGGGGTGTTCAAACACACACCCCCCCCCCGTGGGGCGCGGGTTAAGCCCCAATCATCATCATCATTTTATTAAGCACTATAGTGCAGAAAAAGGTCAGATTATTAGCAGCTGAGTTATGCAGCGTGTTTCAATTGGACAGTATACAGAACGTTCACTTGATTGTCTTGATTATCGGGGAGGACAGGTGCATGACTGAGTCTGCCGCGAGTCGCGCCTACCCACGGTAGTGATCGAGGCGTAAATATCGCCGCTGTCGCCGCGTGCGTTCCAGTCGGTGCCAGTCAGAAGTGATTTCTAGCGAGTTATTACCTCCATAATTCAGGGCTGAAGATCACTCGCAATCACCACTGTCCGCTGGTCTTTTTCTGATTAAGTCTCGTCACTCCGTTGCTTGCGTGCTGGCAATAAATGAATCAGAGTCTATCGCGCGTCGTCATTGAAACTGCTATATTCTGTCAGCTTTGTGGCTTCGAACTCCCTATACCTGGTATTGTGTGGTAGAGCGATACAAACTGCAATCCGATCGAACAAAGAAATGGGGAAGAGAGTGAAATTGGCGCGCAAGGTTTCATGATCAGGCATTCACTAATTTTGGCCACCAATCAGCTAATTTAGTTATCTCTTATTCGGTGACATGCAGTATCTCCCTAGCGGTTTAAAACATTGCAGGGCACTATAACTTTTGCATTGTGAACTAAAGCAATGTGTATTAAAACGTGATGTGTTATATCGCTGGCCATCTGTCGTTCTGTCTGTGCTGTTTAGCTGACTGTGTCTCTGTCTGTCTGTTCGTCACAGGTGCTGACGTCATCATATCCTACTACACGCCGCGGGTGCTGGGCTGGCTGAAGGGTCGTGAATAGGCTACACCTGATCACAGCGGTGGTAGTGGTTTGATTGTACTGGGGGTAGTCGGAGATGAGAGGATGGTGGTGGCCGGATGGTGGGACTCGTATGGTGACGGCCGTCAGGGTATGGTCGGTTAGAATATCTACACTATTTAGCTACGGTGGTATGCGCTGATATTACGAGTGTCAAAAAGCAAACTGTGACAGTGACGTTGATATGGCTTAGATCTGATATTTTATACTGAATTTTGTCTACTTTACAATTTGTTATTTTTTGCTGAAGTTTGTTTTCTCTTAGTATTCGGAATGATGCGCATTTTTTATCCAGCCATGTGTATTTTGAGTACGCATTTTTACGGAGCGAGTGGTCTGTATGAATGGCTTTTGCATGCAATGAATGTTGTTGAGAAATAAGCATATCATATATGATCAATGGCTTCTTCCACGTATTAGCCGCCAAAGAAATAATGTTCGTGTGAAAAATGTCGCCTGCAATTTGTAATTTTGTTATCTTTGTTAAGCATGTTGAGTTATCTGCTTCTGTCGATCCAAAACGACACACCAGCTGATGTACAGAGCTTCTTTAAATTAAGTTTTATGTCGGTATTTATGCTGCAGGATACTGTGAGTGGAAGAAGAAAAAGCTTTTCGGAGACATCCGAGTTTTCCTTATTCTGACAATCTTGTGAGGTCACTTTTGCTTAAAGTGTATCAGTGCCTTATCGAACTGCCTACGCTCTACCTACTAGTACTTATCGAAGTACTCGCGGTTTGACTGGGCATTGTCTGCCACAATGTATTCGATTGCATAGCAGTTTCGTTCTGGACGTCAGTATTTTGCCAATAAACAGACACCATGATAGCATTTGTTTGCAGACCCCACTCAGTGGATAATTCGGGCGACGGACGCCCTGACCGCAGCAAATGGTTCTGGAGCGGCGTGTGACACAGCAGGCAGGGCTCGCTATAACTTGAGCTGTGACGCGGCAGATGGTCCTGTTTTGGGTTGTATCACAGCAGGCGATATTGTAGCCTGTCGTGATAAAATGGGCGATGGCCGCATATAGCACACCACACAACACGGAAGGTAGTCGCGTCGGGCTAAGCTCCGCCCCTCCCCCACTCTTCTCCCACCGAAAGGCACATTTGTGCCTGTGCCCTGACGGACGGCTCGTGTACCAGGGGGGGGGAGGGCTGGCCCTGCGCGTAGTGCGCACCGGCCGCCAGTTAGATAGGCCAGCCGCCGGCGGGCCGCGGACCACTGCAGTCGACGTCTGCTGCGGACAGCGGGCGGTCGGGAGCAGGTACGGCTGCAGCGACTCTTTGCAAGACAACTGGTGTTACTTGACAGGGATCTATCGAGATTGATCATAGTGTTTGTTTGAGATTTCATTTATAGTGTTTGTTTGTTTCATTTAATTGTGTTCACTTTCTACGCCAACGGGACATCCGCGCCCATTTACAGAAGGAGCCTTGTCCATTCTCCCAGGGCTATGGCAATGTGCGGGAGCCCACCCTACTCCAGACAGTCACAATGGGAAGCGGTCGGAAGAGCGGAATAGTATCTTGCTTGATTAGAATGTTTTGTAATGTCATAATATTTGTTTTGTGAGTTTTGCAGGCCTTACGTCGCGTCGGTCCGTACGTGTGAGTTGTGATGCGATGTTGAAAATGCGATGCCTTGGCGCATACATAGCTGAGTATTTCCTATCATAGCCCAAATATCTGGAGTAGACTGATGATTTATTCCACTTTTTGGGAACAGTTCAGTCGTGATTCATTTTGGAAGCTGAATGATTCAAGCACCGTTTAATTCACATATAAAACTTTCATAATTTATTTTTCCGAGTTAAAGAATCAAATTAAATATTGTAATCGATTCACGTTTAATTCAACATTTTAATTGATATATGTGGTGAATTTATTTCAAATAAATTAAAATGAATAGGTACATACATCTATAATCTATATGATCATTAAAACATTGTTATAACAATGCTATTTCAGTATAAATAAATGTAGCCCTGGGACTGCATGTATTTACACAATTTACCAGTGTACTTGAATTGTTAAAAACAGGGGCGTAGGAACTCATTTGAAGTTTGGGGGGGGGCAAACTATAATACAAAATTACAAACTTCTTTAAAAAATATAGTACGTTTTCTGAAGTTTTTTCACTTGGATTCCAAAGCAAAATGTTTAAAAATCCGAGATAGCCATTTTGTAGACCTCGTCATTTTACATGTTTAACGCCTTTTATTTGCATTTTGCTTCAAATTTATATATTTTAGGCGATTTTTCCAACATTTAGCTATTTTCGACCAAAAATGTTTCGTAGTGACGTCCCTAAAATCGGTAATCTCAAATTTGTTTCGACGCAACTGCTATTTTTCATAGATGACGTAAGAATTGATGTAGGTACGCGAAGGTATACCAAGTTTCACGTCGATATCTGCAATGCTTCGGAAGTTTTTCAGGAAAAAACGACGGGGTTGGATCCGACCCCCTAAGCGGTCGTGGAGTCCACGACCGCTTGGGGGGTCAGATCCAACCCCGTCGTTTTGGCATAGTCCACGACGTGGACTATGCCTCGTAATTTTGAACCAGGTATTGGAACTCAAAAGTTAAGGGGGCGTTGTCCCTCCCTTCAAAAGTGGAGGGCAGTTGCCCCTACCCACATGCACACACACCTGCCCCCCGTCTCCTACGCCTATGGTTAAAAATATTTAAATCGTTTGTTTCAATCAGTCTTGATTTGATGCGGGTTTTGATTCAATTGCGATTCATGAATCAAAAGATCTGGTGAATTAACTATTTTGTATTCAAGGAATTTCGATTGGACGATTCCAATCGATTCGATCAGTGTCGAATTAATCCAGGGACAGAGGTGACACATGCCCTCCCCCCCATTTGGCCGACTTTCACCCTAAAAAATTACAGGCGACGCCCCTGTTAACAATTATTTAGGGGCCCTGCAAAATATAGTGGCCTGGCTAAATCCTGGATTATATTTTTTCGCGTCATTTTATTCGAGAGGGGTCTTTGCCGAGGGAGCCCTGGGGTTGCTGTTCCCCCCTTGCCGAAGGTCTGGCTACGCACCTGGTCGAATCAACAACCAGTCTGCTCTGGAGAAACGTCCGATGCAGAGGCTGGACTGCACATATCAGCAGTTCCTATTACAGCCGATAGATGGCTCTTAGGAAAACGCCTGATGCATGCTGTGCCGCATGGCTTAGCAGTTCCTATTACAGCCGATAGATGGCTCTTAGGAAAACGCCTGATGCCTGCTGTGCCGCATAGCTCAGCAGTTCCTTTTACCAGCCGATAGATGGCTCTTAGGAAAACGCCTGATGCCTGCTGTGCCGCATAGCTCAGCAGTTCCTTTTACAGCCGATAGATGGCTCTTAGGAAAACGCCTGATGCCTGCTGTGCCGCATAGCTCAGCAATGGATACGTTTCATGTCGCCCAACCAGGGATGCGGAGTCAGAGTCGATCAGAGTACCACATATTTGAAGAAACTTTGATCTCATATTATTTTAACCTTATGTTCAATACTGAGTTTCAAAATATAAAAGATTAAGTTGAATATATTTCGGATACAATCCTTTTTCAGTTCAGTTAAAGCAAATATATTCAACTTAATCTTTTATATTTTGAACTCAGTATTGAACATAAGGTTAAAATAATATAATATCATGTTAATCGCTATGCTGTTCATACAAGTACTTCGTCATATAACTTTGGTCTTTTAAATTTAATGCAATTGTTCAATGACAAAGACGATGGTTATGATCACTTTTTTCAAAACGATACAAAAATGTCATACAAAACATAACACAAAATTTGAAGAAAAAAACATACACACTGGCCTCTTATTGGTCAGAATTGCGTGAAATCACACATGATGATGCGGTAGCCCGATTAATGCCATTATTGTGGGAGCAGCTATTTTTTTCGGTTGTCGGGGATTGAGAAAGTATTAAGAGTACCGAGTAGTTCGCAGTACAAATGGATAAGGGAGAAGGTCGTTACTTTTATTGTTTTTGCTTTGAAGTACAAAAACACAACAAAAACTGCATTACATTCCGTTTCACTGGCCCTTCGAGCTGACAGTATTATAACCGTTGACAGACGATTAATTATGACCGCCTGTGGTAACGAGAAGTTAGCCGAGCGGATAGTTCACTCGGTTACGGTGAATGAGGTGGCTTATCCAAATCGTGGACGCGTGGGTCTTTCGATGTCGTGCATTTGCAGTCAATTTCACGATTTCAGTAACTTTTCCAACCCAGTATACACTTTTCACATTGATGTTTTCTACATAAACATGACCGTAAAACAGGCGCAGCATCAGAATTCCTCCCAGGATCGCGGTAATGGGTGCGATGTTTATAGCCAGTCAAAACTTGTGGGTATACATCTTTATCGGTAGGTATTTTCAAATATCGAATCATAGATAACATTAGACTGTCTACTGTTATCTATGATCGAATCCATTAAGTATTCGGTAACCAAAAGTGTGATTATTAATCACGTTGCACCAATTTTATAAATAATTGACTGTTTTTAGTTGAAATCATCGGCATTCAGGGGAGGCCCCCTCCCCCAGCGCCACCCCTGAATCTGCGCCTACAAAATATACAACTTAACCGACTCCAGCATCCAGCCACGTAGCTGTTAGATCCAGACAAACGACAGCATGCTGTGTTGGGTCGAGTAGCATTCACGTCAGACCGCTCGGCTGCCGCAAATTGACAGACGAGTCGATCAAGGTAATATATCCTACAACTTATTCATTATGGAAAAGCCTAATCAGGGGCAGATCCAGGGGTTCAAAGGGGCCATGCCCCCAAAGGTCCTGAAACTATTAATTGCCCTCACCAAAAAATGACGGACAAACGCTGCAAATTTATCGTAAAAATTGGCGTTGGAGCATTCAAAGCTATTCGCAGTAAAAAACGATAAAATTTCGCGCCGCTTCGTGGCATGACACAAGTTTAGCAATTTATTATACAAATTCTTAAAATATGAAAAATTAATTGCATTAAGTTTATGCAATTAATTTTCATATTTTCAAAATTTGTATAAGAAATTGCAAAACTTGTGTCATGCCGCAAAGCGGCGCGAAATTTTATCGTTTTTTACTGCGGATAGCTTTGAATGCTCCAAAGCCAATTTTTATGATAAATTTGCAACGTTTGTCCTACCGTTTTTTTAAGAGCCTCTGCTGTCTAGCAGAGGCTCTTCCTGGCAGTAAATGCTGTCCCCAGGACAGGCACGTAGCCGGGATTTGGTCCAGGGGGAGGGGGGCGCCTCAAAAGGGTCCTTCCGAGCGTTGAAAGGGCCTCTTCAAAAACAAAAACAAAAACTGGATATGACAAACTCTACGGGTTTCGGCCACTTTAATTCGTGATGCACCCATTTTTCTTCAACGTTTGATGATCTGGATTGGGCCAGGACCATCAGGGACCAGGGCCCTCAGATAGGCCTATAAACCAGGCACGTAGCCAGGATTTCGTCCAGGGGTGGCGCCTCAAAAGGGTCTCTACCAGGCAGGCAGGCACGTAGCCAGGATTTTGCCCAGGGGGGGGGGGGCTCGAGAGAAGCCCATTCCCGAACGTTGAAAGGGCCAGTAGAACGGATACAAAGGTCTGCTCCCTCCGCACTGGTAAGGGGTCCATTTGGGATGTTCATGGGCCCTTCTGATCCGCCCAGGAGCTCTTTATGTCTGATCAGGGCCCCTCGAACCTGCAAAGGGACCCTTTGAACTTCTCAGGGGCCCTTTGGTCTGGTTAAGGGTCTTCCAGCCTGCTCAGGGGCCCTTTCGACCTTGTAAGAAACTGCGCTGGCTACTTTTTCGCCCTACAGAAATGCTCAGGGGCTCCTCCGACCTGCCCAGGGGCCCCTCTGACCTGCCCAGGGCCCCTAAAAACTGTCCAGGGGCCCTCTGTGCTGTCTAGGGGCCCATTCGATGTGTTCAGAGGACCCTCTGACCCGATCAAGGGCCCTTTCAACCTCACCAGGGGCCCCTCCAACCTCCACAGGGGCCCTTCCGACCTTCCCAGGGGCCCCTACGATCTGCCCAGGGGCCCCCACGACCTTCAGAGGGGCCCTCTGTGCTGGCTAGGGGCCATTCGACGTGCTCAGGGGACCCTCTGACCCGCTCAGGGGCCCTTTCGGCTTGTCCAGGGGGCCCTCTGACATGCACAGGGCTCTTGTGAACGTCCAAAGACCCTCGGGTCTTTCAGAGAGGGCTCTGATGGCCCTAAAGAACCTCTGAAGTGCTCTAAAGTCTTTGAAGACAACGCTTCGCGTGGTCTTAGACCCATGATACCGCGCTTCGCGCAGTCTCGTCGGCCCTTTTCGGCGCGCAGCGCGCGCCGAAAAGAGACCGCCGGGTCTCCAGGGGGGACGGCTACCTCTGCCGCCCTCCTTGGCTACGGGCCTGCCCCAGGGACCAATGTTTTGCATCATACCGATATGTGCAACCAGGAAAACCTGAGGCTTGGCTCCACTCACGGTCTAATTTCAATATTAACATTTCATTTTCTACGAACTAAAATAAAATTAGAAACACGCCGCTTCGCGGCGTAACATCTGTGGCCATCGTCATCGTTTTCGGTTCGTCTTAACGCTGAATTGAATTAATATCGTTTTCAGTTTCTCATCCTCTACACCTCTTATGTGTATGGGGCTTATCAGGCAAACCCGTACATATTCGCGCCGCTTTGCGGCGTTAAATAGTATATACCTGTACTTAACCCTATTACTGTCGGGGGGGGGGCGAATCGGCCCCCTTGAGGTTTTTCGCGTACAGTTCATTCATATCCACAATCTTCAAAATTGCTGACTTTTCCCATCATTTCATTGCTCATCGAATGGTGTACTTTTTTCCCAAATTAAATCATTAGGAGGGGGTCCAGAACAGTTTTTAGGGGGCGTGTTCGGCCGTTTTGACACAAAATCTGTGCATGGTTAAGCACTCGTGGAGAGTTGTGTGTTGAAGGGAAGTGTTAGCGGAAACAGACAATCGTAGAAAAATTTGATTGTTCTTTCAGAGGCAATACTCCAAATTTCAAAAGTTTTGAAATTTTGAAATCCGCAAATTTGAAAAACTTTTTTTTCACAAAATGATAGAAGTTTTGTATTTTCATGGACGTTTCAAAAAAAAGAATATATGTTGAGCAAACATGCCCAATTATATGTTTGAAAGTTTCAGGTTGATATCTAAGTATTTTGATGACCTTGATGTCAGGTCAAATGCTAACCTTCCAATATAAAATATATGATAAAAATGAAAAACAAGAGGTTTAACAATTGTATCAATCCAATATTTTCAGTATCCATGTAATCTAAGGCCCTTTTTGATGAACAGGCTTGAACTTTTAGTCAGTGACCTTTCAAAAGTCATTCAAGGTCACGAAATTAACTTTTTTTTATAAATAACTAGTGACAGGAAAAAACATATGGATACTTGCAAATAGTCTAAAAAAACGTTCTGTCTCGTTCAAGACGCACTGTTTTATATGCATTTTTGACCGAGTTAATGTCACCTTACCTTGACCTTGACATTGACCCGAGTCAAATTTTGATTTGACACAATTGGTTGTGATTCAAACTGCAATGACGAGAAATCTCGATTGTATCGAAAATAAGTGCTGGAGTTATATAATTTTAGTTAAAAAAAGTTATTAACGAACAAACTTTTGCTAAAAAACAGGATTTTGACATTTGTTGACCTATACCAGCCCAACCATGATCCGTAGCATCTGATGCCATGATCATCTAAAGACAATTAAAACAGCTTTACAGTACTTTCTTCGGATTCTCTCCAGCTTTAAATAGAGTTCATTTGTCGACCCTAACCACATACCAAGTTTTCAGTTCTAGCTCTAATGGCAGCCGAGATCATGCAAGGAGGCCAAATAAGGCCCCCCCCCGACAGATTCGTATACACTTCATCCCTCCAGGGGAATACGGAGGGAAACTTATAACATGAAAATCAACATTAGAAAACGATGAAAGGGCTTCAAATACACGCACAAGCATGGTGATACATCTTTTTTCATCATTTCAGCCGACTCTCCCACTACAAAATCATCGGCGACGCCCCTGCGTATACAATTGCAGACGGGCTTGACGACACGCTCCCCTTCCCCTGGTCAACAGCTTTTGTTGCTGACGGATGATGGCCTGCTTCTTCCCCTCGCTCAACATTTTTTTTTGGAATATGTGCTACTAGATTTGCCCCCCAAGCGATCGGCCCCTATGCCTAATAAGTATAATACATGTAAAATAGATTTCACAAAAAAGCTCCACGGCCCTATCAGTGCACATTAAATCAAAATCGAGAAATATGCACGTCTTTCATTATATGAAAATGGTGAAGACCACAAGTGACACTGCATGAATACTGGATAACCACCGCCCTTGCAACCACCATAACATTATATGTCACTGAGGTCACGGCGAAGACAATGTGAGATGAACATACTACTGGAAATACACGAACTATGCAATTACCGAGTGGGTGTGAAGCGCCCGTGAGGTTTCTCGTCAACTTACTAGACAAATTTTCATTTGACCCGGCCCGGCCCGACGCGGCCAAACAGACGTTTCTCGGAAGCTAATAACCTTGCAATCGCTGCCTCGATTGCGATTTTTTCATTGGATAGCTACATTGCATTACCAAACATGCGTGTAGTTGTCATACCCCACTCTCTCCTATCTCAACAAGTATCCCGGAATGCGATCGCACGGATGTGGATACTGAGCTTTACTGATTTTTTGGATCCACTTTAAATATTTGCCGAGCGATCCATTTGGATGTATTAGCACTTGTACTCCTGCCCATGGTTTCACCGCTAGATGAGATGAGGTAGCCTTCACAGGGATGCTCGCCAGTGCGCTACTGACGTTACTGACGTCTGATGTCTTGTTGTCAGGGATGCGCCTCCTCTGAGGATTGTCCATCCTGGTGCCGCCGGGCGGTCCGCTGTTATGCCACCCATTGTATGGCTGGTGCTAGGGACATTGTCACTGGCTGAGAAGCAAGGGTCGACGGCTACGGATTCAATCACCGAACAGCCGTCGTTGCTGGGTTCTGTGCTGGCTGCCACTACTGCTGCTGAGCCGGTGCTGACTTCTGCTGCTGCTGAAGAGGAGGGGGAGCTGGAGATGAGCCCGGTGCTGGGTCCTTTGCTGGTGGCAGTTCTCCGCCAGAACCACGGATGTCACGTCCACATTGTGCACGACCTTCACTACAGCAGCCAGCTGGCGCACATCGCTGCCGAGATACATCTTCACTCGGATACGGCCAGCCTACAGGTAACTGGCATTCTTGTGAAATTAATGTTAGCCCTCAAGACACTGATAAGCACACTTTTGCTGGTAACAGTACACATGAACTTCCCTTTCACGAGCATTGTCCTTACCCTGACAGTGCACACGTTGGTCATTGGTCATGTGTACGATTCCCTGCAACTTTGGTTGATAATACCCGGCAGATATCTCTTTGGAACGCGTCTGCCGTGGACGATGTTCGCACCTCGTCGGCCGGCTCCTGCCGTCTGTACCTGCTGCTGCTGGGCTCCCCGTCCTCGCTGTTGCTGAGTGACAACTCCAGGGTGCTGCCGGTGGGGGACCTGTGGGACCATGTCGGTCGCTACCTGCTGGTCAGCCCCATCGACACCCGTCAGCTAGTGGCCGCCGTCAGTGGACCTCGCGGTCTCCTTCAGAACGCCGCATTCTTCCACGTGCTGCAGGAGCGGCCGGCGGCCGGCGGTGGCCGTCTATCCCTGTTCTCTCGCTATGACGGGCGGACCCGCGTGTTCGGCTGGGTGGCGTCCGGCCGGCCCCTGCCGCCGCTGACTCCGCCGCTAGCCAACTTCGACGGTCGGCCGCTGCGCTTCGTCAGCTTCGAGCACAAACCGACCATGACGTTATCCTGGATACGGCAACGGCGACTGGGAGACACGTCGCATCGACCCCCAGTGGCCGAGTTCGCACGCCCCTTAACAACTTCAACCTTGAAGCTTCTCCGAGCCGTCTGACGGCCTCCGCTGGGGCGACACGGCTCTGGCTACTGGACCGGCATCGTCGGCGACATGGTGCAGCGGCGCGCCCACTTCGGCATCGCCAACCTCTACATCACCCACTCGCGCTCCCGCATCATCGACTTCAGCCGGCCGTACGACTTCGAGCAGGCGTGTTTCGTGGTATGGCGTCAGCCGCCGCTAGCCCGCTGGCTGGCGCTGCTGCGGCCGTTCTCGGCCAGCGGCTGGGTGGCCACCGCCGTGCTGCTGGCCGTCAGCGTGCTGGCTGTGCTGCTGCTGGGCCGCGCCGCCGCGCCACGCGAGAGTCCGCTCTTCGGCCAGCCGGGCTTTGTGGCGCTGTACAACCTGGGCGGTCTGGTGGGCATCGCGCACGCCTCGCTGCCGCGTGTCGCCTCCGGGCAGCTCTTCATGGGAGCGTGGCGCTTCTGCACGATGACGCTGGCCGTCATGTACAGCAGCAGGCTGATCGCGAACCTGGCCGTGCCGCCGGCGCCGGCGCCCCTCGACACGGTGCGCCAGCTGGCGCTCAGCGACGCCACCATCTCCGGGTACGGCAGCTTGTTCGGCGAGCTGCTCAATGCCTCCAGCAACTACTGGGACCGCCAGCTGGCGCGCAACTATGAGCCCACCTTCGACATCAGCGCGGCACTGCGACGCACCTACGACCAGAAGGGCTCCTTCATCAACAGCAGCGGTGCGCTCGCCTACATGATCCTCGAGTTATACACAACGGCCAACGGCGAGCCGCTGCTACGCATCATGCGCCAGTGTTTCGGCAGCTTCATGGTGGGCATAGCACTGCCGCGCCGCTCGTTCCTCACACCTCTGCTAAACGCCGCCGTGGCTCGATTGACGGAGGCCGGACTGGCACAGCACTGGTCCCGCAGCGCGCTGCTCACCGTCGACCGCCACCTGGCCGTGGGAGAGGCGCAGACGGACCAGCAGCCGGCGAAGGAAGGGCAGCTCGGGCTGGACGCGCTGCAGGGCCCCTTCCTGCTGCTCATGATTGGCTGGGCTGCGGGGCTGCTGGCGCTGTTTGGAGAGCTGGGAGCAGCGCGCTGCCGACGCCGTACTACGCAGCCGGTGGTGCCGCTGGCACAGTAAATTCAGTTCAGCGCACAGTGATTGCCTTAGCTACGGTAGCGCAGCCTCGCAGGTCCACTGATCTGTGTACCCAGGCGGTGATGCTGCTAGTTCACTGACTGTTGTGTCCTTACTCAGCTTGTGGTACAGCTGGCACACTGCCCACTGATTACCTGTGTGCTGATCTGTTACATGTGATCATCTGCTTTATACCCCTTGTAGCTTCACTTTGTGCGTCGTCCCACTCTCTTTCATAGATGGCTCTACCAGTCACCCGTGTTTGAAGGAAATTATTAACATTTGGAATTGCTGGATTATGATGCATTGTAGTAAAAAAGCATTATGCGACATTTATTTTGTTGAAAAATGTTAGTAAAAATGTAATGTAAAAATAGATGTAAAACAGATGTGTAAGCGACTTTCCCTGATCCATCTTCTATGTAAGGAAAAAGGGAATCATTTATTTCAGGGTAGTTTCGCATCTTTATGTGGTACATATAAAATGTATTGTGCTTTTAAATGTCTGTCACAATTCACAGGCGAACTTTGAAGGCTAAGATGATGTCCCTTTAGACCACTTTCAGTGTTCACAAATCATAAATACCGTCACTGAGCGCTTTATACATAGGTTAACTTTATAATGTTTGAAAAGGCTTCATTCAGTTATTCGCTGCCATTTACGACACTAAGAAACTGTCATGATGACTAGAGCACAGATAATATCGTGAGTATAACTAGTTAAGCGACATACAACTAAACACGTAGTGTTGATAGCGAGAAGGTACAATAAACATACTATATAAGCTTACGTATGTTATCGGGTTTTTACACCAGTTTGACGGAGGAAATTGGCGATATGCCTCTCCCTACGGACAGGCAGCCTGAGAGGTAGGCTTGCCCGCAGTACCTGGCGACCGTCCGGCACAGCATAGCGCCCGGCAGGTAGGCCAGCCCGCAATACCCAGGCAGCAGCCAGCTCCTCTGGAAGATAATGTGAGCATATTATCGAGCCAAACGGATGTTTTGCTGCATTTTAACGATATATAACTAACAATTTCCATAATTGTGCTCTAGATTCATGTTTGAACACTATTCCTTGCGTGCGGTTAGAATTACGTTAGCGTGCGGTGGCAGATTCTGCCCCCCCCCCCGAGATCTCGAGAACCACTCCGTTTATTTCGATGGGACGAACGCCATTCGATGTGCCGTCAAAATATCCTTCTTCTTCGATCCGTCTTTTATTTTGTTTAAAAATGGGGGGCCAGGGGGCATTTTTGTGTTTTTAAAAGTAATTGCGGCAATTTGGTTCAACCGATTTTCAAGCCCAAAAGGTTTTTGATATTCCAATGCACTGGCCTTTCACAAATTAAAATGACAAGTTCCTTGACCTTTTCATGACCTTTTTCATGACCTTTCGAATTTTCGTGACCTTTCGATTTTTTTTTTATTTGGTCCTAGCAATCATTTTTCCCGAGATATTTGGGGGTTATTCGAAGCGAAGTTCTAAAACGTGAAAATTTGACCTTTGATGACCTCTGGCGACCTCAATATTTACCTGAGCTAAAATTACTCTTTGCAACTTCAAATATCCATGTCAAGAGCTTTCGAATAATTTGTACGCGTCTTTCTATCCCTTTTAGTTTTGAAGATTGAAGATTTCGATTGTCGCCTTGGTAGTTGGTTCAGTGCGGTAGCTGGTTCGAAAGATAACGAGGGGCAGAATCTGCCCCAGCGGGACGAGTTCAGCTCATTACCCCATCGGTGCGTGGGCTAACTGAACATTTAATAAACTCAATGAAGCTTTACTGTAAGCACTCGTTTCGTTATTCTTCACTCCATCAAATTTGATACATATCAGATGTCTGATATTAAATTGCCTAGTTTTTAAATAGATATCCAGAACACCGGGTTTTACCCGGATTAAACGTCTCTTCAGTTTATCTCATTGTATGTAAACATCTAGGCATACTTGTGCAGGGGCTTCACTTCGCACCGAGAGCTGAACGGGGTAGGGGACATAGGCATTTTGAAGTATAATATTTCCATGCAATGCCCATAGTTAGGGGGACGCGGCCCTGTTTCCCTCTATGGGAAGAGGGTTACGTGTCCCCCTGTCTCCTCCACTTTCGACGCCCATGGGAATATGCCTGAAAGCTCAGCAAGCCATGACTGTGGCAGGTGGTGTATTTGTAGAGATACGAAAACATGCGCAAAGTTGTGCAGCAGCGCTCAGAATGAGTTTGAAGTGTTTGGAGTGATCTGCAGCTGCTATTTAGAGGGTGCTTTTGAACCTGAGGGGGAGGGGTGCTTTCGGCAGTGAGGGGGTACACTTTTGGGCTCAGGGGGTGCTCGCGCACCCCGAAACTCCTAATTCTCCACTTATAATTGCGACTGCAGCGACACGTGATGACCTCTGCACAACAAACGTAGCGGACAGGAGTCGAGCGGGAATACCATAATCTTCCTGTCACCTCCACGTTACGGCAGACAGCATCAATGTTGAGCCACTGTGATTAAAAAACAATCTTTTGTTTGGTCACCACCTATTATGGTGACGTCTGACTAGTTTGAGTAGTTTCTGACTTCTGAGCCACGTTTCCTTGACGATAAATGTCCATAACCACATGTGCTGCAACGGTCATGGTGTCAAGACCGGGACAGAAGGTCAAATTCATGTTTGTCAGAAATTATATAATAAATAATCAACGCTAGTTTGCTTCGACTTTGAGGTTCACAATAAAGTTGTTAACACTTCACTCATTACAGAGAATAGTTTTTATTGGTTCTGTATACAGACTTAATTTCCGACCAACATGAAGCTGAGCTTCTGTCCCGGTCCCGACACCATATGACCGTTGCAGCACATGTGGTTATGGACATTTCTCGTCAAGGCAACACGGCTTAGAAACTAGTCGACCTCTCCATAATAGGTGGTGACCAAACAAAAGCTTGGTTTCTTATCACAGTGGCTCGACGTTGATGCATGTTTGTCGTGACGTGGAGGTAGACTGAAGATTATGGTATGCCCGCTCGACTCCGCTACGTTTGTTGTGGAGAGATCATCATGCGACACTGTAGTCGCAATAGCCCAGACAGCAGCATTTTAGGCTCTTAATAGAAACTTGCACGTCCGCACGTGCGAACCCCTATTCTATATCTCAGGAACGGCTGAACCGATTATGTTCGAATTTGGTGAGTGGTTAGGGACCTCTCAACCGCCGCCTTTCCACAAGTCAGGGGTGGAGTGGCTCTGCACGTGCGTACGTGCACAGTGCACACCCCTATTATATATCTTAAAAACTGCTGAGCCAATTGTGTTTAAATTTTGTTTGTGCTTAGGGACCTCTCAGCCGCCACTTTCCCACAAGTCAGGGGTGGGTGCCTTTCGCACCTTTGTTGTCTCAGAAACTACTTGCCCGATTGAGTTGAAATTCACATGCATTTCTTCGCGCTCGCGTCGGTGTCATCGCTATCTGTAACAGGGGCTGTGCACGTGAATACCGCTGGTCATATAAATATATATGGTGTATATAAATACTATGGCTATATAAATATCCTGGGTATATAAATAAATGAGAGCTATATAAATGTATGAGCTATCCAATAATATGGTCATATATGTATTATCATAATGGCGGATAAATATAAAGCTTTATAAATATATGGCTATTAAATCATAAGGCTATAAGCAATTATGGCTATATAAATTTTGGCCTTCTAGTATTTATGAATATTTGTATTTATGCACCGAAAAGATTTTTTCCACATTTAAGGTAGGAAATGGGTGGTAGGAAAGTAGTGGTACCATTTGTCCCTAATTTGGATGACATTCCAATTTCCAACAGCCTCAAGACCACATATACTACCAGTTGGCGATATTTCAACAAGCATCGAGCTAGTTTTTTTTCTACCAGGAAACTACCCGTAGCACCAGTGAACACTTTCTGAGAGATATTTGCTATACAGTAGCTACATATACACCTAAACAAACATGTTTGCATAGATCGTGAATTGCAGGTCGCCTGACGGGAGAGCATCTGTTCGTAGTTCACGAGACATTTAAAGCTGTTAAAATAACGCAAGTAAAAATGATCGGGGTAATTGAGGCCATAGGGGCATTTTATTCCAACTATGATGCGTGTATTCAACCATAAAATATCAGTTCTTTGTTAAATTAAATTAACAGAACTACTGGGGTGGGTGGGAGAAAATTAACTTATCGCCGTCAGCTAAGTACGTCCCTGTTCCATTCAAATTAGAAGTTAAGCGTACACTAAATAATTAAAAACACAAGAGCCGAAATTTCAAAATTGTGGTCAGCTGGCTGGCGGAACTCCTCGTAAAGCGAGTCGCCACTGCACGAATCAAGCATGACGTATATCATAGTACTACACGGTGACGGTGAGCGGCTGGTCGCGAACGCCGACTGTGGTGCGGGCGTGCTGCGCAACTGGCTGCTGCTCCAGGTGCGCCAGTCCCTGCCCAAGTCCTCGGGAGGCGGCAGCTGGCAGCTGGACCTGTGTGACACTGACGGCGGCCTGCGCCTGCTCTCCGCGCTGCCGGCCACCTGCCGCGGCCTGGACGCGCTCAGCGCCGGCGGCACGTACCGGGCGGTGGCGCGATCCGGTGAGCCCAGCGCCCTGTTCCGCTGGCTGGGCGGCGCGCCGGAGCCGGAGCAGATCGCCCGGCTGGTGCGGGACCAGCTCGGCTGGGAGCTGGCCACGCTCCGACAAGAGGACGACGCCGCGCCGGACCTGGTGCTGCAGACGGTACTGCAGGTGCTGGAAAGTGCCAAATCCAGCACCGCGGTCAGCCTGGGCCGCCACCTGGCGAAGATCGGGAAGGAAGCGCGCACGGAGCGGCTCGCTGCGCTGGAGGAGGCGCTCGGGCCGCTGAAGAAAATGCAGCCGGACGGCCAGCCGAAGCGACAGCGGACCACAAGTAAGGGCCGCTCTTCGGCGTCCAGCCGATCCGCCTCGGTGAAGTCGTCACCGCAGCCACCGTCCTTGCGATCCACAACACCACGCTGATAGGGTCGCCCGCCGAAGATCGACCTCAGCAGCACAAAGCTCCGACAGCTGCCTATGCGCCTGTCGCTGGCGCCTGCGCCAGTGTAACAGAATGTCATCTTCACCCTGAAGTCGTGAGACTGACCAGCCGCTAGACACTGGGCATTGGGCAATTATCACGTTTGTTGATTATTTATCTTTTTATCGTCTTACCAAACGTTTGCATGGGTCTTGAAGCTCAGCTTGCATGCTAACGATGCCTTTTATGATTCCTTTTACGATCACTTTCGAATCAAGACAAGTCTTTGAAGGCTTTTGCAGTGTGTTTTTGAAAAATATAATAAACATCATTTTCCGACCTTTCTCATGATTCATGAATGGCGAATGCTGATCTATTCTAAGAACTGACAGTTTTTGACACAGAAGTATAAGTAAGTATATAGAGAATACTTGACACATTTATCCGTCAACCATCATCCCGTGGGAGATCCCACGTAACACGTTATTTTTACCACCAGGCTGTGCACATGTCGTTCGGGCCCATAACGGTGTGCGGGGTATATATAACATATTGCATTGCCAACGTGCACCGTCACACTAACACTGAGCAACTACATAAGCTAAAGACTTCATTCTTTCATCATTCGAAAGCTGCGCTTTTGTAGGGGTGATATTTCGCTTTTCATAGGCCGATCAGGCACAAAAAGTCCCACGAGGGTCCAAAGAAGATCCAAAAACACTAGTACCACGCTGAAACTCAAAACCGATCAGATATATCACATTAGTGACGTCACTTAATTCGATATTACTTGATTTTGCTTTCGACATTTGTTTTATTTTTTGCTCAGAAGACGTCAAATTTATGTAGAAGAAGATACCTGAAGTTTTGCGTTGATAGTGCTGCTACCCGTTTTTTAGCTATTGCGAAAATCGTTAAGGGAATAGTTAACCTTGAAAAAAAGACGAGAAAAGGCTCAGAAATTATGAAGAGAAACACAAAATTAAGTATCATATTGCTAGTAAGTCAAGGAAACCTATATTTACGCGGAAAAAGCAAATTAAAATGTAATTATTAGTGATACATTCATATTTTTTCATCTAAGTGAGCGAAATCAGCATTTGCTTAGAAGCACGTATAGTCACAAAAACGTCATCGATTGGAAGCGATCGTGGCGCCTACAAGCAGTACTTGCTTATAACTTGTTGAGAGCAGGGAAAATGCATACGGTTTGTAGAACCACGGAGATTAAGTTCGAAGTAAATCACGTGCTTATTCCATTATTTATTTGCAATAATCTGCCTGACGGGGATAAGCCAGTAACTGGGCGATATGTCGCATAGATAAAAAAACGGCAAAGAATAGCAAATATTCTTTGCGTTATCTTGTGTTTTATCCAAGAAGAAGTTTTCGTGTTCATCCTAATGAACGTGTGAAATTGTGTTAGAATATTTCACGTTAGCCTATACCGTGTGAATTCATTACGACAATTAAAATCAATTGTATTTTTGCATGTCAGTGCACGTGAAACGGGAGTTATTCGCTGAAACCCAGCACGCGCAGACAAGAGCAAGTGAAGACGGATTTCGTCCATATGTAAGGACTAGGTAGTCTGAATAATTTGCTGAGATGTTGCTGAGAATAACGTTTTATTGAGCGATTAAGCATCAAAATTTAAGATAAATCCTGCATGAAGTTTATTGCTTGCAATCCAGGGAATGATGGTAGATGAAACAATATTGTTATGTCCAGTCCACACTATGCGGTTTCTAATCAACACTTTTCCTGAAAGTCTTACGTCATTTCTACGTCAAATCATGCGGTCATATCAGCAAATCGCCAATCAGCGAATGAGTTACGGGTTTTACCCGGTCCCGACTTTAGGACTGAATATGAAATAGAATAAAGCAGTTTTTTTTTTGAAAATGTGAAAGCGTCACAAGGTCATTTCGAGCATGCGCCAAAACTTGGCTATCTCAACTCAAAACCCCATGTTAAAGGTGAACTATTCCCTTTAAGGGGGAGACGTCTTTCGCCCCCTTCGATGGCGAGTTAACATGGTGAAATCCGTTTCATCCTACATATTATAGTTAGGCGGCTATAGACGCTGAGTTCGCCAGCGACAGATTCGAGATTCGGCTGACCCCTTAGATTTTCATGAAAATCGGTGTCCATGAAGAGTTTCAGGTGTAAATCAACATGGGAAAATGGTTTCACCATCCGTATGGCAAATTGACGTCACGCCGCCAAAAGAGTTCGCCAGCGAAAGATTGGCTGGAAAATATGGACTTATGGGTCCGCACCCCTCTCAAAAATTTCGTGGCGACGCCCCTGATCGTCTCATCATAACGTAAAATTGGTGTGAGTTTGAATGAAATTGAAAGGTATGCCTAAATAGTTTTGTTTTGTTTCCATTGCTCGAGCTGTCAAACCGTTACCGTTACATTGAAAATATTTTACCCGTGTGATTGTCTTATCATAAGGTACAATTGGTGTGAGTTTGAAGGAAATTGAAAGGTTCGCCTAAATCCCGGCTTGTGTTTATTTGCTCTAGCTGCCAAACCGCTTCCGTTACCTCGGAAATATTTTACCCGTGTGATCGTTTCATCATAAAGTACCTACAACGGATTTGAGTTTGAAGGAAATTGAAAGGGTAGTGAATCCTACAACAGGTACGTTTTTATTATAATGGGAGGTGTTACCTAGCGTGACAGACCGTAGGGCCTAGGCACATTCATGATCATAGACGTAGGAGCCGGGGGGGGGTTGCAGGGCTTGGGCAACTGACCCATTAACAGTTTTTGAGTAAGGAGGGCAACGCCCCCAACTTTTGAGTCGAAATACCTGGTCCAAAATTACGAGGCATAGCCCACGACCACCGGGGGGGGGGGGTCGGATCCGAACCCCCTCGTCTTTCCTGAATAACTTCTGAAGCGTTGCAGATATTTACCTGAAACTTGGCATATACATATAACCTTCGCGTAACTACATCAATTTTACGTCATCTGTTAAAAAAATAAGAGTTGCGTCGAAACAAATTTGAGATATACCTTTACCTACATATTTCAGTAGCGTTACGACAAAGTACATGACATTTTTGGTCGAAAATAGCTAAATGTTCGACAAATCGCCAAAATCGAGTTTTGAAGCAAATTGCAAATAAAACTTAAAACATTAAAACACGTAAAATGAAGAGTTCTACAAACTGGCTATCTCAGGCTTTCATTTATTTGCACTTTTTTAAACCGGAACTTTTTTAAATTTACTTTAAAATCCAAAATTTTGAAAAGTTTTGCAATGTGTATCATTGATCTTTATCCCCCTCCCCCAACTTCAAATGAGTTCTTGCGCCCTGTTCATGATCAAGGGCGACGCCAACTTCCGAAAGTTAGGGGGAGACGGAGGCATTCTGAAGTCCATTCTTTCCATGCAACTTCCATAGGCCTAATGTTAAAATCCGAAAAGGTTTGGAGGATGCATCCCCCGTCCCCCCGGTGGCGGAGCCCCTGTTCATGATTGCTTTTGAATATACGTGCTAACGTGCTACTGACGGACGGCATACCTACAGTTTAGAGACGAGAGTGCTTTAAAAATAATTCATTAGCATCTTTTTTATACAATTCTATTTTTAGAAAATACTAACTACTTATGAGTAAAAATAAGTTATTAAAGAAAATATATCGAAGCCGGTCCGAATATGATCTTAACAATAGCATTTTCAATTGTAATTTGTATCACAATGAATTCGATTTTGAGCAAAGTGCTGTTACAATAAAAAATTAAGAGAGACGTTCCGAAGCCAGAAGGGAAGCTTTGGCACGATCACAAACATTTTGGAAGGCAAGGTCACTTAAAGGGAATAGTTCACCTTGAGAAAAAAAAAATGAGAAAAAGCTCAGAAATGATGAAGAGAAGCAAGAAAATTAAGTATCATATTACTAGTAAGTCAAAGAAACCTATATTTACGCGGAAAAAGCAAATTAAAATGTCAATTATTTGGTGATAATTCAATATCTTTTTTTCCTCAAAGTAATGCGAATCAGTGGCTGAGAAGCACCAAACGTCATCCGATTTGTAAGGATCGTGTCGTATACAGGTGGACTTGCCCAAGTAGGTAACTTGTGACGATGCGGAATATAACACTTTAAAACATACAAGTAAATTCTTAAGTAGGTATTTCGTCACTATTATATTTCACATGAAGTGGTAGTGTCATGGACCGCCATCGTCGCTCACGTGTCCGGGCGTCTGGGCGTCCGTCTGGATTATGTGTCACATAAGGTCAGCACGGTCTACACGTCACTGGCGTACCGGTCTCGGCCTCGCCCGTCGGCTCTTATCACTCAGCGGCGACTGCGCCGCGGGCGGCAAATCAATACACGGCACGCGTGTTACTGGTTAGCAGGGTGGGGTTCGGTGAGTGGGAAGGGATCGAGTCAACAGATTTGTACGCGAAGGCCTGGGAACGTTCAGGCCAGCGCTGAACGCACGCATACGCTACAGAACGTTGTTTAGAAAAAGTTTTATAGAATATTCCAAAGATCAAAGATCACTATGCATAGCATTACCTGACAAGTTCATTCTTGCAATACGAGAGATAATCGAGTACTGAAACAGTTGTGTTTTGTCAGCACTTACCTTTCCCCAAGTCTTACGTCATGCCGTGCGTCATAATCATTAAGACGTCATCTCAGCCAAAAATCAGCCAAATCAGCGATTGGAGCCTACCGGTATACCGGATTCCGACTTTTAGGACTGAATATTAAATAATTAAGAGGTTTCTTTGAAAATGTGAAAGCGTCACAAAGTCATTTTCGAGCATGCGCCACAACTTGGCTATCTCAACTCAAAACTCCTAATGTTAAAGGTGAACTATTACCCTTTAATGAGTAAGCGTTAGGAATGTTTGACATCGGTTGCAGAATTGATTGTGTCTTTCAGATGGCTATTTATAATTAACATTGGCGCCCCTGTATGGCACCCGTTGACGGCGAAAATTCAGCCCCATCAGCAGGGGCGCAGCCAAACCTTCAGAAAGGGGGGCAAGTCAGTCATGGTGGCCTTCCCCCTAAAATACCCCTGCTTATGAAAATGTACACGGACTTCGGCCACTTTATTTTGTGAGGGCCCTCTGTAATATTTTCCTTTATTTACTTTTGTATTAGCTGGATTAGATCAGGACCCTTAGAGAGGCTCCTGAACCAGGCCCGTAGTCAGAATTTCGTTGGGGAGGGGGCAGCGCCTCAAAAGGGCCCTTCGGCCTCGAAAGAGCCAAGTAAAACTGATAAAAAGCACGTTACAAGGATGGAGAATGCAGTATGACATGGGCCATACCGACTTTTAGAAGCTGGAGTTAGCAAACTGCCATATCAACTTTGGAATCAGCGGCACTTATTTGGAATCAGCTATACCAGCTTCGAATATTTTGTTATGCTGAAGACCTGAAACTCTTAAATCTATTACGCCGCGGAGCGGCGCGTTTTTAGTCTTGTGCCCTAAATATACATTTTAATCAGTGCGTCGCATTGCGTATGGTGAGGACCTCTAAAATTGTAATTGTGCGTTTAAAAGTGCACAAAAATGTGATTAAGCCAACTATTTTGCCAAATCATATAGGAAAGCAGGGGTGTAGTCTCTTATTCAGTTAGGGGGGGCTTCAGCCCCCCAAAGGTGAATCCAGCCGGCCGTTTGGGGGGGGGGCAAACCGTTTTTAGCGGACTTAACCTACCCCCAATTTCGAATTTCTTCCCGGATTTGGTCCACTTTATTTTGCAACAATAGGATTTCTTATAATTTCTTTATTTTGATTTTTTCGGATTCTTTGGTAATCGAAAAAGGAAAGATCTCAGTTTGCAGTTTCTATTGTTCCGACATTGCCTTACAGTACCAGAGCAAAACTATTTCAATTGTCAACTGTACCCAGGGGCGTCGCCGATAATTTTTTAAGTGGGGGGCTGAAATGACGCAAAAATGTAACCCATTTGTATGCGTGTATGTAAGCCTTTGCAGCATTGTAAAATGTGTAATGTGGACTGAGGACTCTATATTAAAATAGGTATTTGATATTTAGCGCCTCGAAGAGGCGCGAAATTTTTACGGGTTTGCCTGATAAAACCCACAAACATAGGCGATTCGCCTTGCAGAGAACAAATGCTATTCATTCAATTCACCGTTACATGAAACGAAGACGATGGCGATGGCTTCGTTATGACGATGGCGACGATGTGACGACGCGAAGTGGCGTAAAAGTTTAATTTTAGGTCGTGGAAAACGACAATTTAATATTGGAACCAGATTCAGATAACCCCTAATCCTATGCCTGGTTGGACATTTCGGTATGATACAAATATTGAAATTAAGGTAGTTTTTAATAAACATATTCTTCGGATAGCCTGCCGCCCCGCGGGGGGCATATCTGCCCCCCTCCCGGATCTCAATAACTCAAAAAAACCAGGCAAGATACCGACGTTAACTTGCAGTACCTTATTCCTCCTACACCAATTTGACGTCTTCTCCAATTTTTCTTGAATGCAAATTGATAAATAGTTTTGGAAGAAAATGACTTTTCATGACGTATTCATGCCATTTTGGTGGGAAAAGCGATGAATATTTTGAAAAATCGTTAGAAAATGAAGGTGAAGCCAAATCAAAATAAAAACTTTCAATGGTGTAAAATTGGCATTGTCTTTCGAAATTGGCGATCTTGGATTTCAATTTTTAGTTGACCCCTAAAAAAACACTGTTTTTTTATTATCACAAAACAACAAATTTTCCCAAAAATATTTCCAAAACCAGAATATATGTAAAAGAACTAAGTATAAACAAAACCCAAACGAAATTTCAAAGCAATATCATATTTTTTGACTGACATGACAACCAAGTGTAAGTAACTCATGACGTCATTTTGTCAAATAGCCCTTTTTAGCTTTTTGACCAGATAGAGACAAATAAATATCACAGCTGCTTTTTGGAGACAAAACTGGACTAAAAAAATGTATTTTTTGTTAAAATGTTCAATTTCACAATTTGACCTCATATGACCTGACTTTGACCTTTTATGTTGTCAGACTGTCAAAATGGCTTCTACTATCGAATTACACGTGTAAAACAACCCATAAAACATATGTCGCATGACTTTCGAGACCTCTTGCCATCAGTGACCTTTTGTGACCCGATATTGACCTTGACCTTTGCTTAAAATTTCACTTTTGCTTAATCAGGGTTTATTATACCTTTGAGAGCACTTGCTCAAATAGTTACAATCTAAGGCTTTGGATAGCAAATATGGCCCAAAAACTAAAATATCTCCATGTCGACCTTTTACCTGACCTTGACCTGACATGTGACTTTATTTCGAAAATTTCACGTATGTTTTGGGTGCATATCAATTAGACCATTCGATTGCCGTATTGCGCGTCTCGCTACGATTATTTGTTCAGAAGATAACGAGGGGGCAGAATTCCCCCCCCCCCAGGGGGGCGCGTTCGGCTGGATACCCCAGCGGGGCGCGGGATAGTAAATCACGATGACCGGTGGTAGTAAGTGCTTAATAACTTAGGTATATGGAATCATAAAAACTGTATACATATGCACCGAACTGCAACAAACAATTGGTAACAGTGCAAATGGTTTGAAACCAGCAAGCGACAGAACGGCTTTCCGCACATAAATGGTTCCTGCGGATCTGGAGGAGCCTGGGACGAAATGGCTTGAGGAGATGGTCCTGGCCTGGTCCCACTATTAGCATTTTGGTCCAGCAATTTGGACACAGAGCAAATAGGTACCGCCAAGGGGAGACTGCCAGACACTTAATTAATTCATTTTCCCATTTTCCCAATTTTTATCATTCAACAATTGTGTATTTTGTGTCATGCCGCGAAGCGGCGCGAAATTTTTGCGTTTTCACTGTGGAAGGCTGTATTTTGACTGTTGAAAAAGCAATTTTTACAGCTGTACGTCCGACCGTTCTTTTTTGGGGGTGGGGGCAAGGGGGAGGCGGGGGCATAGGGGCAAAACCTTTGGGGGGCATGGCCCCTTTGGCCCCCCTGGATTTGCCCTTGAGGCCCCCTTAATTTGGACGATAATATTAATTTGTGAATTTGGCCCCCCTGGATCCCCTTAATTTGGACGAAGAAGTCACGGTTCAAATCCGTGAAGAAACCTGTATTGTTTGTATTTTGATGGTACATACCTACTTTAAGCGATTTTTGTTCAGCTCAGCACCCCCCCCCCCTCCCCAACTTTTTCGGAGAAGTCACACACCTGTAGGAAAGTAGCAATATAACACATAAATGCGCCGAGAAATGGTGCGTTTTTTAACCCGCATAGTGCATATAATATAATTTGTAGTTAAATTGTACCACGGAGCGGCGCGAAAGTTGTGAGTTTTGTTTCCAGGATAAGTGCATTCTTGCTGTTGAAAGACCCAGGGTCCCTTTATATCGTCTAGGAGCGCATCCAACCTTTCAAACGCTTTACCAGCCTCAAGCCTGGGCACTGCGGGGACTCATCTTGGATCCGCATATAAAAACATAATGTGAATTGGGTGATATATATTAAATAAAAAGCGAGCTTACTACACAATACAAACTTTTGGTCTGGTCAGGGGCCCCTCCGATCTGCAAAGGGGGCCTTTTAAGCTTTCCAGGGGCCATCCAGCCTTCTAAGGGCTGAAGGACCTCGATTTTGACCTCCAAGGTCCAAGTTCAAAATTGAGGTTAAGGTCACGGACGTTAGATATTGAACTTGGCTATCTTTTGAGACATTTTGGAAAGGATGCAACAATAATTTGGGGATGTTATGCTGTACCCGGTCGTTTTTGGTCGTTTGACCGGTTTTTGTTCGTTGACCTTATTTTGAACATCCAAGGTCAGAGGTAAAAATTTTAGTTTTTTTAATATAAATTAGTCCGAATGTTCTGATGGGTATGAATTCCAGAGTCAGGACACCGCGCAAAGCTAAGCTTGTTGCGCAGGCCCTGACCCCACCATCCGATCACCGCAATTCCAGTCACGGCAGATTTAGAGACGAAAGTTTAACGTCTCCTAACGACTGAGGACGGTCCGCCCGGCTCGCTTGGCTTCATCTGACCTTTTGACGCCCGGCCCACTGCCCCCCAGCGGCAGGTCATCCCCGCCAGGGAGCAAACAGCGAGCGCCGCGAAGCAGGCCTCGAACCCATCTTGCCAGGGTGGGTTCAGATCTGATAGTCCAGCGCTCTCGCGACTGACTACACGGCGGATACGACAAGGACGTTAGGATTTTGGCCCTGTTAATCTTTGAGCTTATTTGGAAGGATCCGACAGTAAAATTCTGACGTTATTACTGTACCCGGTCAATTGTTGGTCATTTTGACCTCGATTTTTACCTCCAAAGTTCAAAGGGTCCAAACTGAGGTTTAGGGTCACGACGCTAGATATTGACCCTGGCTATCATTTGAGACCATTTTTGGAAAGGATCTGACAATAAATTCGGAACGTTATGCTGTACCCCGTCGTTTGACCCCGATTTTGCCCTTCAAGGTCAGAGGTCGAAATTGAGGTTAGGTAGTTTCAGAGACGTTAGATATGAACCCTGGCTATCCTTTGAGATCACATATGAAAGGATCCGAGAATAAATTCGGGTGTTATGCTGTACCTACTTCGTCGTTTGACTTCGATTTGTACCTCCAAGGTCAATGGTCAAAATTGAAGTTAGGGTCACAGACGTGGATCCAGGGGGGCGCTTGGGCGCGCGCCCCCTGAACCGGGTATTCCTATGGTGCGCCCGTAGTGTGCGCCCGGAGGGCGCAACTTTTTGTATTGCGCGTCCCCCCCCCCAACTGAAATCCTGGATCCGCGCCTGCTCTATGACTATGTAGTCTTATGTTGCCAGTTGAAATAGTTCAAGCGGTTGTGGAAAACACAGACATGCTGAGATATTGACTCTGTCTCTGGCTATCATTTAAGATCATTTTGGAAAGGATTCGAAAATAAATTATGTACGTTATTCTGTACCCGGTCGTTCCTGGTCATTTGACCTTGATTTTGACCTCCAAGTTCAAAGGTCAAAGTTGAGGTTATAACCTCAATAAAATTGAGGTTATAACCTCAATTTTATTGAGGTTTTAACCTCCCATCAGGCGCGGATCCAGGGGGGGGGCGCTTGGGCGCGCCCCCCTGAACCGGGTCTTTTCTATGGCGCGCCCGTAGGGTGCGCCCAGAGGGCGCAACTTTTTGTATTGGGCGCCCCCCCTGACCGAAATCCTGGATCCGTGCCTGCCCATGAACCTATGAACCACCCACGAACCTGTAGGTTCATGGGCGTTAGATATTGACCCTGATTATCATTTGAGACCATTTTGGAAAGGATCTGACAATAAATTCAGAACGTTATGCTGTACCTACCCGGTCGTTTTTGGTCGTTTGACTTCGATTTTGACCTTAAAGATCAAAGTTAAAGTCACAGACGCTAGATTTTAACCCTGGCTATTTTTAGACCATTTTGGAACGGATCCGACAATAAATTGGGGACGTTTTGCTGTACCCGGTCGTTTTTGGTCGTTTGACCTCGATTTTAACCTCCAAGGTCAAAGGTCAAAATTGAGGTTAGGATCACGTACGTTATATTTTGACCCTGGCTATCATTTGAGAGTTGAGACTATTTAGGAAAAGATGCGACTATAAATTCGGGACATTATGCTGTACCCGTTCGTTTTCGGTCCTTTGACCTTGATTTTTACACTGAAGATGACCTTGAACTAAAAAATGAAGGTCATATTCGTGATCAGCGTGCCAGTATTGATCTTGAGTCAAGTTTTGGACCATTTCTGAATCCGTCGCTGAATAAGTCGCTAACTTCACGGACGTTGGACAATATGAATCTGGGTCTTTTAAATTCTGGGCCTTTATGAATATTGGGCAATACAAGCTCTGGCCTTTATCACTGTTTTGGCATTTCCATACACACCACATCGGCTTCTGTGTTCCAGAGAATGTGTTCCATCCGCAAGCGCAATGTGTGACGTAGTCAGTGCTTATTCTTTCCGAATATTATTGGTAAATTTAAGTTAAGTATCATTTGATGATGAGTAATATTGTTTGAAAT